>PVHX01019678.1:0-33867 GCA_004024805.1 Geosciurus inauris
TGGGCAATCTACATTCAAATATTTCTCATTGTTCCGTGAGGAAGATTAGGGGAAACATCATTTTCTTCCTATGAAGCAGATATAAGGGTCCTCTGCTTTTTCTTCAGAGTGATATTCTGTTACAAACAAAAAACCTCATGGCTTGTAATTATTTTAAAGAATAAAACTCATAGCTTTTAATTACGATATGTCACAATTTAGTTACAATATTGAATAATCTGCAGTCATTAGTCTTTTGTTAATAAATTAAACCATATTCTCCAAAATAGTCTTCATGTTGAACTTCACCCTTGTGTTTTCTTGTTCTTGTTTAAAAAAACATTCAGGTGACAAGTTTCTAAACTCCTTCATAGTAAATTGTGCATACAGTTAATTTTGGTTAAATTTGTATCTTAAGAGTATAATAGTCTACAAAATAGCAACTCAACACATTTTTGCTGAGGAAAACAATTGACTGTTAGTGTTTCAAAAGGATACAGTGATTTGTAATGCCTGAATTTGCAAATTGCGAGTATTTATTATGCAAAACCAGAGGGAAGTGGTTTATCCTGAGGGGAAATGGCAGTTCTCTACAAGTTGTATAATGTACCTCAAAATAATTTAAGTAATAAGTTTCATCCCAGAATTTTCATTAACTCAAGCAGCAAGTATTATAAAATACATCAGGCTGATGATTTATTATAAAAAATTCCAGATTTGTTAAAGAAAGAAGGGCATATATAAAATATTTAGAGGACAAGTTTCTAAATGGAGAATAAGACTTCTTATCATTATTCATCAAAATTATGATAAAATCACCCTTTGTAGCATCAATATTTGGCCAGAAATTTAATATATTATTATACCATGAAGGTCGTTCTCTCTTTCAAGACTGAGCTTCTCACCCAGTGTATCTTCCCTTCTGCATTCTTTTCCCCTCTGAGATGCTCCCATGGGTCCAGGCTATGCTCTCTGCAGTGCTGTCTCACACTCCCCCTTTACTTGTGCCACTGTGTCAGGGACAAGGAAGCTCCTGTGTCAGGCCTGCCATCCACAGGCATCTCCAACCCTGTTTCATTCCTGAACCAGTGGAAGCCTGACGGGTAATACACTGAGGGTCCCTTTCCTACCAAGGGATCACTCTGTGTACAGTAGTCTGTTACTCTGCCCTCATTGTCTGGTATACCTCAGAGACTCACTTTGTACCTATACCTCTTTTTTCTTCTCAGTCCCATTGTAAGTGTGGCTAGTCTGATATCCAGATCTCCTTCCTGGTGGACTTTTGACTTTTGGTTTCCACCATAATTTTCTGCTGAGCCTGGATCCTAGGTCATAAAGTTAGCTGGAACTGAACCTTATTTCCAAGATTCTGCCAGGCTCTTTTATCTGGGACTGGATCTTGTTTCAAGCATTCTTTAGAGGAACTTGAACATCAAGTCTAGTCTGACTCTACCTCCCACTGGACTGGACAACTCTTTCATTACTTGATCTTCTTCTGTGCACTTTCCCCCGCCTCTTGGAACAGATGTTTGCAACATTGCATCATGCGCAGGCACACAGGCTTTTTATGCTTTAGCCTGATTGCTGATCTTCCATGGTGGCCTCCCCTTATTGGTAGCACGGAATATCTCCTGCTCTGTGCTGATCTTGAAGACTACAGAATGTCACCAGGGTTTAGCCAACTATAACAGAAACCAGGCAATTTATTGAGATCAATCATTAGTTACAATTGTTTATAAAAGTGCTTCAGATTTTATCTGAATTGAATGATTATAACCAAGTTGATCTTTACTATTGACAAAAAATATGAAATACATTCCATCTATTAGCAGGCAAGTTCCTATGGGTCAACATACCAATATATGAGTACTTTTCAACTTACCTTTCTCCCTCTTGTGGGGTAAAAACTCTCTTATAGTCACAGAGGCTGATCCACTGTTCTCTGTAGTTCAGTGGCTGTACGAGATGAAGAAGTTTCAGAGCTGACATAGGGCTTCTGTTTTTTCTTTGGTGGCTCCCTGATTTGGAACTGGCTTCAGAACCTGCTCCAGAACAGTCAGGATAAACTGAATTTTCTGTTCCCGGTTGGCAACCACCTGACTACTAAGGATCTACTTTCCGTTATGTATTTTTTTTTCTTTCCGCAAGCCTGATCAGAACCAGACTTCTTCCTAAAGTTGACTAGTTAGTACTCTGCCACAGAAGGGTGCTTTCAGCATCCATCTTGTTCCATGTGGGTGCTAGCTTTTCTTTTCCCTGGATCCTAGACCCCCTTTTCCGTGTCAAAACTATTTTCAGATTCTACTTATGAAAAAGCAGAAAACTTTCATTTTAAAATATAATAAGTAATAGTTAGCTATTATCTTTTTATATTATCTATATGTGTACACACATATATGTATACAATATATATAAATGTATACTATCTATATGTATCATACTTGAGTATAAGATTTTGTAAAATACTAGAGGCATAAGCAAAACCATCATTAGAATTAGATTAATAAATCATGACCTAAATTATGAAATAAAAAAATTAGAAAATAGAGACAATTTGACCCAAAACATGGGAACATAGAGCATAATTGAGAATTAATTTTCTAAGTTTTCTGGCCAACATGACAATATGATCAGGTTTATAGGTCTTATTTTGTCTTTATCAAAGGAAACACACTTTAAAAATGAGAGGCAAAATGATAAATATATAATCTACACTGAGAAGAATTTATCCCATAAATCCTATTTTATAAGAGTTAATGTATGTGTGCATATATTATATATTTCTATATGTCAGATATATTTAGAGACTATGTATTTAGTGTGTGCATATATATATGCATGTATATATTTATGATTAATTTTTTAAATTTTAGGGGGGAATAATTGTTTAATTCAAAAGGAGTGTCAATGAGTATTTTGGTGTTGTGCATTGCTCCCTGGTCTCTTCATGTGAGACCACCAACACTGTCTTTGGTGCCACATTTTTCTCCATAGCAAGTAGAACACACTTCACCAAGTAGGAGGCATATTCTGCCATTTTCCAGGTGGTGTTTCTGGGGGTTTCAAAGCATGTCTAGTTCTGAAACTTATATAGTCAATCAGTGACTCCTCAGGTCATGGAATTACCTACCCACTGTTGAAGTCACCCTGGATTTGAGCTTTGGGTACAGATAGATTCTTGTTAGTAATTATTTATCACTGGTCTTAATGTTATTCTCTTAACACTGATTTTATACTTCAGGCTGGCCTTGGCAGCCAAATTGGCTGCTGTCATGAAGTTGTATGGATGTATTTTTCTACTCTGGGTTAGTGACCTAACCAAACAGGCTTTCTTTGGGTCAAAGAGAAAACTTTGAATGACAAGTTAATCTCAGCAACTTTAAAATTATTTTTTGCTTGCTTTCTTATAGGATGAAAATACCTCATTGGGAATTTCTTTGTTGATGGTTCTTTTATTCTTCCAATACTGAATAAGATGTCATTAGTAGAATTGATTTTCTGTTAGAACACATTTTAATCTCTGCATGAACGTATTGCTTCTGGGAAAAGAGAAAAATATCCTTTCACTAGAGTTCAGCGATACATGAAAATGAAGCAAATTAGGGAAAGGCCTATCCACTTTCCTCCAAAAGGTAACATAATATTAATATTGAAGAGAGTATCAGCTAAAATGTAGAGATAAAAATCAATAGTATCCTACCTCTAGTTCTTTCATTTTTTATTATATTTATGAAGAATTTGATCAAAATAGTCAGCCATGAAGTAAGTATTCAAAGTACTTAGACATTTAGAGGTATTTAGCTAGGGGTGAAAGTAACGTGTCAATAGGTATCAGCCTTCCCTCCATACTGGAGCATTTATGTAGCTGTGCCCACATGTATGAACATTCAGCTCTGAGAAATTAATTGCACCTGCAGTGTTCATGGTTGTTTCTCTTAGAATTCTTTCTGATATCTTCTGTACTCCTAGATCTACTGCTCCCTGATGTGCTCCTACCAGTCCCTGACTTTACCTGTCTGTCCTGGCAAGGTGCTTGCCTTGTGTGCACTTGTTCTGTTGATCAATGGAGACAACCAACCTTTATCCTACCACCTCAGATAAAATTTTGTTATTTACATGCTGCATTCATCAAAGTGGCAGGCAAGCAACAATTCCTTCCCCTGTAGACTATTTTTAAACCTTTTTCCAGATGGCAGTGTCCCACCTGCTTTCTTTTCTGGGCCAGGCAAAGACATTTCAGAAACTTTCCTAACATAGATTATTTGCAGTCATTCTTGTCTCATATCATGTCTCACATGTATGTGAAATCTGTTGATGTTTAAACATACCACTATTCTTTTGATTCTTGATACTCCCTTAAGAGGAGAATTAGAGAATTGGAATATTCGGCACAAAATTAAAGACAAAGGCAGATATTTCAGGGAGATATTATATATGGAGTTGAATTCATCCTAAGGTATCAATAATGAATGCTGCTCTTTTCTCTGGTTGTGTGGATGGTGGCATGTAAAGGCAAATACAGAGAGAGGAAGGGCACTGAATATCCTTAGAGGAAATCTGGGATAATATAGAGAAGGAAATTTGGAATGAGGTGGGGAAGAGGCAAGCCCAGAACCTGAGAAACTTCACCAGCTTTGTCTACTTCAAAATGGTGTCTGAAATCAGCTGTACATGAAAGATAAAGAGATTTTGGATTGTCCTTCTCATGACTTGCTTCCCTTAGCCAAAAGTATCAGAAGTTGATTATGAATGTAAATATGGGAGGAAAACTCTAAAGAATAAAGTAGATAAAAAGCCAACCAGATAATTAGTCTACAGTATGGCGTAAACAGTACCTGATTCTCAACTCACTTTCCCATCTCAGCCCTGACTTGTTTTACTCCTGCTTTTTCTTATTTCAGTAAATGGCATCTTTATTCTGAGAATCAGGATGAAAACTTTGCTGTCATCTTTTTTATTAACACATATTAATTGTACATGTTAATGGAATTCAGAGTGAGAGTTCCACACAGATATGCAGGGTCTATTGATCATATCCGGCCATTCATCTTTCACCCTTACAGTTTGATGTCACCTGTGCTTATCCCACTAAAATATTTTTATTTTCCTTATATTTGCTATTTATTCCTTTTTGAAGATCTCCACATTTATTGAATTAATAAATAAATTGACAAACAAGAGGATGACCTTTTTGGAAAATAGTCATAAACTAGAACCAAGTAATTAAAATGACGATATAGTTAAGACAAGGGTAAACAGCAAACAATTGCAGCATTTGCAAGGTGCTGAGTAAGAAAACCATGTGGAGCCTAACTCTATGAACTGCCTGCTTTTCCTGGCCAGGCAAGAGATGTCACCCTCTAGCACACTAGCCGGTGGCTCCCTGAGGGAAGCCAACTCCCATGTGAAAGGTGATTTTTCATCCCTGATGATAAATCCAGGGAAGGCGTTAGCAGCTTCTTGAACCACAGAGTCTGATGAATTAGATTGCCAGGCAGAGGCTTTCCTGAGGACATTTACATCACAAGCACTTAAAATAGCAAGGTAAACCCAGCAGTGATAGTGGATAAAGCAAACCAATTTCATCAGTACTGTGGGTGAGTAAGAGTTTCAAGCCAGAGTTCCATGGTGACAGAGTAGCTTAGAACTTTGTCTGAACCCTCATAAACTGTGGTGGTGGCTTCTAGGGATGTACTATAGCCTATGCTATTTGGAACAGTGGTATGAGTGTGTTGATGATAGAGAATACCAAGTAATTATTTACTTGTATAGGGTGAAACCATATGAACCTGGCAGTTAGAGAAGTTCCTCCATCCCATTCAGGTAGAGGACAGACTTGAAATGCACAAATAAGTATATTATGTATAAAATGAACCAATAAGTGTATGGCATGTACAATTTGGGAGGCCATGATTGGCAAGACTCTTACAGACACATGAATAGTGTGAATTTCAAACTTAAGATGAATTTAGGAGGCACAGGAGTGTTCAGCCTCAGCTGAGATGGAAGAATCAGAAAATACAATCTAGGAAGAAGAAAACTGAAAGTTGAATTAGTAGTAGCTGTTTTCAAATTTATAAAGAGCTCTTTTGCAGAGAATAAAGAACTGCTGTTTTTCACCCTCTGTCTTTGAAATGCTCATCACAGTCTATTCCTGTGAAACTCACACCCTCTTACAGAGTAGTTGTTGACTACGTGATAGTCCAGCTCTGCTGCCGGGAATGTCCTTCATCTCCCTTTGTTATGCAGCAAAGCGTTTCTATTTCAAGGCAGGTGAACCCCCAACCTGCGTAGAACAGGTGCTCTGTGTTCTTTCCTTCTGTGGTGCTAACTTGTTTATACCATCACTGTGCCACATTGGCCTGCTGTAGTACTTCCAAGGCCTGCTTTCCTGACAGCCTGAGAGGTTTCATAAAGGCAGGTATTGCCTATTAGTTCCTGTCTTAGTTTGGCACAGAGTAGATTTTCCAGCAAATTTCACCTTCTCTACAAAGTCTTTCCACTGCTCCAGCTTTAAAGTAACTGGTATCTCCACTAACATTTCGTTTTTATATCTTCTGCTCCATTTTTCCCAGTCTGTGCTGCCTTAGAACTACTTGATATAAGTGGGAGCCCCCAAGGGCTGACACTATTTCTGATCTTGTATTCCTTAGTGTGCCTTGTGCAGTAGCTAGTCCCTAGTGAATATTCAAAAACAATTTTTTAAGCTGTTCTGAAGGAGATATTGACTTAGGCTTCTAAATGAAAACTTCTTAGGTGAAAAAATGCCTGTCTGTGATGTTTGTAAGCATTGGTTTATATATCAGAATATAATACCTAATTTATTTCCTGAATATTTTGTAATTAAAAATGGAATAAATTCTTGTCTTGGGGGGGGTTGACCTTTTAAGTCATGATATTACAAGTCAGCTTATTTATTTTCTGTTCAAAATTTAGTGTTTCCTGTACTTTCATATCTGATTTTCAAAATTGTCTTTGCACTGTGCCTTAATCAATCATTTCAGGTATGTTAATCCAAAACATGAATCTGAAGTTTTATAAAGAGAAATTTAGACATGTCAAGGGCTATTATAACCACAACAAGTTAAGCCACAAAAGATTATGGTTCATTCAAAATAAAACTCATAAGATCCAAAGGACTGAATTGCTATAGTGGGATTTTAGGCATATATGAGAAAGGGAATAGATTTGATGATGAAAGTTGACCAAGTCAGCATGAAAACATATGCTGTTATGGTGCCACTGTGAAACTGAAGAACTTTTTACACATAAAGCCAATACGGTAATGACTGTACCCCAGAACCTGGGCAAGACCCCAATAGCACAGGGGGACAAAAGCAATAATACAATTTTTATATCAAAAGCATTTATATAGCAAAGGAAATAATAAAGTGAAGGGATAACCTATAGCACAGGAGAAAATATTTGCAAACTAAACATCTGACAAGGGGTTGATAGCCAGAATACATAAAAACTCCACAAACTCAGTAGCTAATAAAAACAAATATTTTCAATTAAAAATGTGCAATAGCCCTAAATAGACATTTCTTAAAAGAAGACATATTAAAGGCTAAAATACTAAAATATACTCAGTATCACTAATCATCAGGGAAATGCAAATCGAAACCAAAATGACATTTCTCCTCATCCTAGTAGGAATAATAGTTATCAAGAGACTAAAGATAACAAGTACTGGTTAGGATGTGGAGAAAAGGTAACCCTTGCATATTGTTGGTAGAAATGTAAGTTAGTTCAGTCACTGTGGAAAATAGTAGGGAGAGTGCTCCAAAAATTACAAATAAATCCAGGAATTCTACTCCTGGATATGTACTCAATGGAAATCAAATCAGTATGTTAGAGAGAGCTGCACTCCCATATTCATTGAGGAATATTCACAAAGCCAAGAAATGAAAACAAACTGTCAATTGAAGGTGGATGAAGAAAATGTTGTATATATACAAATCAGAATAATATTCAGGCATAAAAAAGAATGAAATCCTGTCATTTGTGACAACATGAATGAATTGGAAATCATTATGATAAGGAAATAATCTCATAAAGACAAGCACCGCACGATTTCACTCATATGTGGAGTCTAAAATCTGATCTCATGAGGGCAGAATGGTGGCTTCTGGAGGTTTAGGAGAGTGGGGCTGCAGGATGGAGAAAGTTTGATCACTGGGTACTAAGTTACAGTTAGACAGAAACAGGAAGTTCCTGTGTGTTTTTGCATAGTAGGTGACTATAGATAAAACTAATGTACCTATATTTCAAATAACTAAAAGCCAGGATTTTGAAAATTTTCACCATGAAGAAATGACAAACATTTGAGGAGACACACGTTTAACCTGATTTAAACATTATACAATGTACATATGCATGAAAACATTACATGGTACCACATTAATATGTTTGATTTTAATTTATCTGTTAAAAAACTAAGTTTAAATGAAAAAATTATACCATGAAGGATAGGTGTCTGCTCACACACTGGACTGGTAGGATGAAAACCAATTATGCTATGTTTTCCTTTTGGGAAATTAAAGTCCTTTCTTCAGAACAGGCCTATGATTAAACCATAAAATGTAGAACAATCTTCAGTCTTTCCTGAAGCCCTGCTTGCTCTATTTTTTTTTTTTTTTGTTCACAATAAGTTACTCAGTCAGCCTTACTAGATGCTTTTATGATGGACTCTACTCTATATCAATAATTTTATTTTTCCTATTCCCTTTATTTTAATTTTAGACATAATATTATAACAAGGCAGCCTTTTCTTCCTGGGAGAATGTGAAATATGAGCTTTGTCCCTACGGCCATTGGGAAATTCCCTCCTATTCCTAGCATGTGAATAGTTTACTTGAAGTAAAAAAGAAAACAAAGAAAATATCTCTTTGGTCATTGTTTTTGAAAATCTTATTGTATTGGTATAAAGTTTTTAAAATTTTATTTTATAGATCAGATACATTTATTTCCCTTCTTTCTTCCAAGTCCCATTTTTTTGCACATTACTCTTTAAGATATCATATGCATTGTCACTGACTGAAGGCAATATTCAGTACCTCTGCAGTAGAGATACAGCATTGACTTTTCTTTTTTGTTAGTGCTTTCAAGTGGAAGATTAAGACATTTTAGTATTCAGGAATTGTACCAACTATAAACCAGAGATTCCTTGAGCTCTGTTTTATTTTAAATACAGTTTTTTTTTTCTCGATAGTATATTCTAAATTAGTTAGCTGAAAAGAAAATATTACACAAATGGATTTATTTTGGCAATGCACTGAGAGCTCTTCATTCTGTACATGGCCTTGCTTATTAATCAATCTAAGTTCCACATTTTCATTAAAAATATGTTTCTTCATAATTGTGCTAAATTGCAATGCAGCTACCTTTCCGTGATGCACCTCACACCGATAAAGCTCCTCTTTCAAAAGTGTGATAATGTTCATTGTTGGTTTTATTGTGTTTTCCAGGAAAGTTCAGAAAGCACACGTTTTACACATATAGAAGTATATGTTTCTTTCTTTACCTTCTGGCTTTTTGAGGATAGTTTGATTTCAAGGTCATTTCTGTTTTAGTCAGCTTTTTCATCACTGTGACCAGAAGATCTGGCAAGAACAGCATAGAGGAGGAAAAGTTTATTTGGGGCTCATAGTTTCAAAGGTCCATAAACGGCCAATTCTATTGCTGTGGGCCCAAAGTGAGACAGAATATTACTACAAAAGAGTGTTGCAGAGGAAAATAGCTCAGGACATGACCACCAAGAAACAGAGACTATTTTGCTCAACAAGGACAAAATATCAACCCCAAAGATGTACCTAAGTGACCCACCTCCTCCAGCCACACCCTACCTGCCTACGGTTATCACCCAGTTAATTCCTGTTGGAGGATCAATGCAGTGGTCAGGTT
The DNA here is from genome assembly GCA_004024805.1 of Geosciurus inauris. Classification (NCBI taxonomy): domain Eukaryota; kingdom Metazoa; phylum Chordata; class Mammalia; order Rodentia; family Sciuridae; genus Geosciurus; species Geosciurus inauris. The sequence continues at coordinate 9,886 of PVHX01019678.1, forward strand.
AAGGTTTCATAACCCAGTCATTTCACCTCTAAGCTTTCTTGCATTATCTTACACATGAGCTTCTGGGGGACACGCCATATCTAAACTATAACAAGGTCCTTTTATTCAATAGAAGTTGCACTTGTTGGTTTTAGATGATGGAGGCATAGGCTGTACTACTCGTCATTGTTTTCCAAATGTCTAGCAGAGTTTGAGGCATGAGTAGGAATGTCATGGTGCACTCCGTGAACGTATGAAGATCAGTGCTTTTCATTCTCATAATCATGTTTTTTATGTAGGAGCTAGCTGTCCTTGCTACTCTAGATCTCAGTGATTAAGAACAAGAGTTTTGTCATTAAGCAAGTCTAGATTAACTATTGACTTTTGTCAAGCTACTAAACACTCCTCTAAACCTCAACCTCTACATCCAAAAATGTGATAAATGGGGTGCTGCATATAAAGCCCTTTGAAGTATTTGGCACATAATAAACTCATGATAGATGGGCTTTATTATAAATAGTGGATTTTATAGACATTTGCTCGCCTTGATGCATACGAAAATCTACTTTAACTAAATACAAAGCATCTAAATGAGTCAGAGTTTTTTTCTCCCCCATTTTCTGTGTTACAGGAACAGAAAGGTCCCTGTCTGATCCCAAGCTATTATTTTAATCTTGAATTAAGACCTCTCTGTATCTCTCTGGAGAAATGAATAAGGGTCTCATTAGGGGATTATATATATGAGGAACTATATTTCTTCCTGGAAAAAGACATGATAGGTGAAGAGAAATTTGAGGCCTACTATGTTAAAGACAAAGGTGAAAGATCATTCTGAATGTGATGCTTCCAGCAAGTCAGCCTGCCCCCAGACTGAGTTCTAGTGTATACCTCTTAAAGAAAAATGAGCCAATGCCAGTAAAAGCTAAAAGCAAACATTAAAAAAAAAACACTACTTCTTCAATATCCCCAGAAGTTTTTGAAAACATAAGACATCATCAGCATCATTGGTATTAGCAGCATCTGTAGATGAGAATATGATCTGAAGAGATGGCACCATCAGGAGAACACAGGATGCCTGGCCAGCTCTCAGGCCAGCAGCCTCAGTAGAGATGTCTTCAGCCTCCCACCTCCTTGTCTGCCCTAGATACACTGTCTGCATCACCATTGCTGTTTTTGTATTGCAAAGGGGTTTAATAGTCCAAGTAATATGACAGCAAGACAGTGCAACAAAAGAGGGAAATGTTGATTGTCAGCCACATGGTGACTAAGAACATTAGATCAGATGTGCAGGAATGTTAACAGACTCCTAGATACATGTGTGAGAAATTTGAGGGAAAACTTGAGTTCCCACAACATTGTAAATACCTCAGTATAAAATATTGATTTGAGATTCTGAGTGTGATCTTTTTAGCCTGGAGACTGTAAGGCATAGTGTATTTTGAAAGGAAGTAAGTTAATGTAAATTGTGGTAAGTAATAATTCCAAATATGCTCTTGGCTTGATGTTAATTCAGGGTCATATTAATTCCTGTGTGTCCAAAGTTCTTGATTATCATTACTGAACAAAAATTAATTAACAAAATTAATACTTCATTTGGAAGAAAGCACAACTAATATTTCAAGGTTGTGCTATGAATTTATCATTTTGTTGTATGGAATCAATTATAAAAGTTCCTACTGAGAAATATTCAATAAAAATCTTGTTGTCATAAGCCCTAGTTTTAGAAGGAGGAAGGAAATTATGAATCATCTACAATTTGTTGCAGTGGTTCTCTCTGGATCATCTTTATTGGGCAATGAGCAAGAAGAATGACTAGATGAAAATATGATGATCTTCTAGAAAGTCAAAATGCTTGGCATTATGCTGTACTTTGTTCCTTCTCTCTAAATTTTGGAAACTAAAAGTGTGTATTTCTTGTTTTAGTCAGCTTTTTCACTGCTGTGACTGAAAGACCCGACCACAACAATTGTAGAAGGAGGAAAAGTTTATTTGGGGGCTCAAAGTTTCAGAGATCTCAGTCCATAGAAGGCCAACTCCATTCCTCAGAACTCAAGGGGAGGCAGAACATCATGGTAGAAGAGTATGGCAGAGGGAAGCAGCTCACATGATGATTAAGAAGCAGAAAGAGAGACTCCACTCACCAGATACAAAATATGTACCCTAAAGGCACACCCCCAATGACCTAACTCTTCCAGCCACACCCTGTCTGTCTTCAGTTTCCACTCAGGTAATCCCCACCAGAGATCAATTCACTGATAGGATTAAAGATTTTATAACATAATCATTTCTCCTCTAAACCTTCTTACATTGTCTCAAACATGAGCTTTTGGGGAACACCTCACATCCAAATTATCACATTTCTTTTTATTTTATCAGAGTCTTTCCATCAGTGAATATTTTTGGTACAGTTTATCATGGGCTTCATAGAGCTATAAGTTTTTTTTTATGCTGATTTAATTTAATGGATCAATCAGTATATTTTTCAAAAAGAAAATTTATAAATCTTAGTCCTATCTGAACTGAATGATTATTTGTATAAGCTTACTAGAGTTATTTGTGCTTTAATGTTTTTCAAATGTAGCAACCTTAAATCTTGATACAACCTTAAATCTTGGATTCATGGTATCTCCTAAAAACTCATGTATGAGACAATGCAAGAATGTTCAGAGGTGAAATTATTAAACTGTAAAAGTTGTTACCTGGTCAAAGTCTTAATTCACTGGTGTGGATTAACCTGGTGATAAATGCAGGCAGGTAGGGTGTGGCTAGAGGATGTAGGTCAGAGTGTGTGCCTTTGAGTTATATGTTTTTACCTGAGTGAGTGGAGGCTCTCTTTCTAGTTCTTGATTTTGATGTTCTGAGCTGCTATCCTCTTGCATGCCCTTCCGTCATAATGCTCTGCATCATCTCAGACCCAGAGCTATAGAGTCAGCCATCTATGGACTAAGAACTTCAAAGTTGTGAGCCCCAAATAAATTTTCCCTTGTCTGTTGTTCTTGTCAGGTCTTTTGGTCACAGTGGTGAAAAAGCTGACTAAAACACATATGATTTTAAAATTAAAAGTTGTCAAGGTTTCTTTACTGAAGAGAAACAAAGTGACAGAATTATTATTAAATTCCATATAAATTATTTTTGAAGACATACTGGTTCCTAAAAAAAAAAAAACACTATTCATTGATAATCTATGAAAGATAAGGTGATTAGCTCATAAGTCAGGGATTTAGGGGTTTTGAAGTAATAAAAGCAACTGGTCAATATGTATAAAGTTTTCTTATTTTAAAAGATAGAAGGTAGGTCACAGAATTTAGAGCAAATCTTGGCATTTTCACTATAGTCCTCTGGGTAAAATGTTATCATGTATCACTTAACTATTGCTGTGTCAAAACCATCTAAAATTTAATGTTTTATGCCACATTTTGTTATTGATCATGAGTTCGTGATCAGATGGATTGTATTTTTTTAAAATATTTTATTAGTTGTTGAAAGACATTTACTTATTTACTTATTTATATGTGGTGCTGAGGATTGAACCCAGTGCCTCACACATGCCAGGCAAGCGCTCTACCACTGAGCCACAACCCCAGCCCCAGATGGATCATATTTTGATCTGTACCCAGCCTGGCAAATATTGGCTAGACTCACTTATGCATCTGTTGTCAGCTGGTTCGTGTGACTTGTTTGGGCATGAGCTGGCTACTGTTTATATTCAGGGCAATAACAAGGCTACAATTACCTGTAATTGGCTAGCCTAAGCTTGTTCTTATGGGGTGGAAGACAGATTTTTAAGACCACCCAGTGCCTAGGTTCAAGACAGACATACCACTATTTCTGCCACAATCTATTGACCAAATCCAAGGCAACAAGTTCACAGAGAGAAATAAGTTAGCTCTTCTTAGGAGGCTCTCAAGGCCACATTGCAAAGGATGTAGATAAAAGGCAGGGAGAAAATAAGAACCATTCTATTAAAGCTCACATTTTGCCACTAATTTCAGTATCCTCAAAAGCTTCCATCAATCATGGCATCAAGCTTGAATTCCAGAGTTGGATGAATCCAGAGTTGAATGAATATCCTGTCGTATGAATTCAAGAGTTGTATGTGAATCTAAATCAGATTCACATATGGCTCCTTAGGTGTAGCTCCTTTGGATGCACAGACATATGAACTAAAAGGACAAGATCTACACACCCAACATACACTTGTGATATAGGGACTGGAGAACTGCAAGCAATGGTCTCATCCAAATGGGGAAGAATTGGGAGGGCAAGAGAGGGTGATAGAGAGGGTAGGTAGGATTAAAACATGATATATCCATGTATGGAAATATCACAGTGAAATGCATGGATTTGTACAACACTTATGACTAGTTTTATAATAAAGGAGGGGAGTGGGTAGTGGGAGGTACATCACAGTTACTGATTTGCAGTAGTTGTAAAATATAAGTGAGAACTTGTTGCAGGTTGTTCTACCCTGGGAATTGGGACTGCTCCTTGATGGTAGACCTAGCTTCTTCTTCCTGGGAGTGGTTACTTCTGAAGAAGCAGCCCATACTTGCCAGCTATTTCTTTTTCTTTTTTTTTTGAATCCGATTCTCTTCTATACAAAGTTGAAGGCCAAAACCTTTTTATAGCTGGAACAATCTCAGTCCCTTTTAGTCCAGGCTGGTGATATTTCCACATGTATACTTTATAAAAACTTTGTGATCTTCCTATGAATTGAATTTTTTAAAAAGCACCTTTTTTTCTTTTCTTTTTTTTCTTAAGACTTCTTGTTACTTTGGAATGTTTCTGCAGAGTCACAGCCTTAAGATTCCTGAAGTCCTTTTTTTTTTCTAGTTACAACATCTTTTAGGTGCCACCTTCATTATTTCAGAGATTTTAATCCTTGATTTAATCTTTGTGCTTAGAGTGGTGACACTGGTGATGAGAGAGAGTTTTGTTTTATAACTCTTCAAATTATGGCCTATGATATTCCCTAAAAATTCTTCTTTCAAACTGGCCAGTTATTTCTTTATCTCATCTCACCCCAGCCTCCTCTAGGATATCATATAACCAGAACACTTGGCCTGCAGATTTCTCAGTCAAATCCAAAGGTTGATTAGCTACTTCCTCCGCCTTCTAAGAAAACGAGATGACTGTTTTGTCACCTGTTCCACTAGACAATACAGGTTACTGGCTTTTCATCTTCTAGTGTCATCTCACCATTTTTCTAACTTTTGCTAATAATTTGCTATTTGTAGCCTCTTCTACTTACCTAGCCCCAAACAGGCAGCATCCTCTACTAGGTAATAATTTCTATACTCTTTAGATTTTGCTGCATAGTAAACTATCCCCCAGGGTAGTACTAACAGACCTAGCACTTTATTATTCTTCATGAGACTGTGGGTTGACTTGGCAAGTTTGATCTTAAATACGCTTGCACACAGGTTTGAGTCACTCAGTGGAATATCTTGGGGCTGCCTGAAAGAAGATGTTGGGCTATTTTTCTGGTAACAGTGACTTATTTTTTGGCAGCCTAGTCTAGGATTGTTCTCATGGTGTGGGACACAGTTCCAAGAGAGTGAAGTAGAGATGCAAGAACTTTGGATGTCTGGGTTTGGAAGTGGCACGCTGCCACTTCTTTCCTTTCATCCACCACCTCGAATCATTAGGCTAACCTGATTCCATGGTGGGAAAATAGATTTTATTGCTTGATAAAAGAAACTTGAAAGTCACATTGCAAAGGCATCAATAAAGGAAAGAATAGAGAATTGGGGTCATTTTTTTACATCATTTGTACTTTGGTAGGTTTCCCATCTCCTCAGCTCTCCATACATGAACTGCTTCAAGAGGAGGGATTCTACTGAGCACCAAGAGTCAAGTTCTTAGCATTTGAACTTCTAAGGAGACATTTTATATAACATCAAAGGCCATTATTCTAGCCTAAATAATAGGTTAGTCTCAAAACTTAGGCAGATTTCTCTGCCTTTGGGATTAAAGATAAAGTCAGGTGACTGAAGAGAAAAATGAAATCAAGAAGACAGGAGAATAAAATTATTTTTGAATCCTGCTGAGGTTGCAATCCTTCATGTTAGGGGAAAAATAGAAATCAAAAACAATGTCTGAGGATTCCATAAGAGAGGAACTCATCCTTCCTCCCTGGTTGGAGAAGAAACTACAGGCCTCTCTGAGAAGACTTTGGTCCAACATGAGCTGGAGTAGGAGTGGAACCCTCACTGACAGAGATGGGTAAGAACATGGGTCTGACATTGCACTGTGGGTGGGGAAAGCATCTTGGAGTGCTTGACAGTCCCCAGTTATGCCCAAAAGGTCTGTAAGCCTTGGAGGCACCTTGCAGTTTTGGTTATGCTGGACACGGAATACATGGCCAGGAGAACAGAGGACTTGATAAGGCTAAAGTTGTCCAAAATAGATTGACTTAAATATTAGTTGAGATACTATGGCCTGAGCAGGACTCTGTCATTCTCCCTTGCAAATAAAAAAGCAGCCCCTCCCCTCTGAACTATCTCCAGAGAATTCTAAATTGACTTTTTTCTCAAATGAGATTGAGTAAAATTCAGAAGACAGAGTTCACTTTGAACTGGCATGATTGATATTTCTGTTATCAGTAAAAATGAGGTTTGAGCATTAAGTACACTTACAGAAATATTTTAGTTCATTGATTCTAAGACATACTGCTTCATGATTTAGTGTATTTGAAATTGAGATATAGCTCACAATCCATGGAATATCAGAGTTTAGTTGGCAGTGATTTTTCTTTTTTAATGGTACGTAAAACAACAGTGCATCTTACAATGGAGGGTGTCTTAAATTCAAAGAAATACAGTTTAATGGAAGTTATATCTTTTGCATACTTAATCATTTGTAAATCTCACTTATTACCACTGAAAACACTAGTAATTCAGGACCTATAACTCAGTTTTTCTTGGAATTTCTAATTCTTCTTGTTTTCACAATGACACCTTTATGTATGTATAGTCCACAAGCCTGGGGAAGGATAGCTTAAACTTGTGCAGGAAAATAAGATGGGAAGAGTAGAAATTGAGCTGGATGACTCTAGAGCCAGGTGGAAATGGTATGGGGCCACAGGTCTCTTTTCTACCTTTAATATTTGTGAATGTTTGTTATACTTTATTGAGAAATTCTCCAAGACTCAACAGCACGTGTTGTTCTTTCCACATTAGTAGCAAATGGTAGGACAACATTTATGATGGGTCTGTTTATGATGGAGCCTTCACTCCATCACCATGAAGAATATTAGGATCCTCAGATCCTTGAAGGACTCCCTAAGAATGTGCCTTAAAGTCAGCATCCTCTGAAATATAGGTATGGAACAAAGCCTTCTAAGCTTTCTCCCACACACCATTTTAAAGGCAAAGCCCTCTGATCCTAATAATCTGACCGCCTTTCTCATTTTCTAGAATAAATAGCTAACTCCTGCAACAATTCCTTTAACAAGTCTATAGTGACATGAACACACAGCTCTAACGTTCTGTTCTTGGCACTTACCCTACATGCAAATTTTTAAACTTTTGCACCTAATATCATAGTCTTAGTGTGTGCAATGCCAGATTAGTATTGGCTTGGCTTCTTCTTCTAATTCTATTATTTTACTGAAGCAATCCCCCCTCCCTTCTGTAGAAATCCATCTTTCTCTAAACATTCTGTAGCCAAGGGTATAGAGGTCTAGATAATCTCCATGGGTCCATTTCCTCAGACCCTCTGCATGAAATATACTTGAGAGAACGATGTCATAAACAAATTCAGTATTGCAAATTTCAGCTTTCTAATTCTGAACTGTACCATCCTAGCATAACTGTGCTGCTTTGTTCATTGTGTTTCTACTGTGTTATTCTGCCACTGAAGGACATTCCAGTCACCAGGACTACTGAAGCCAAATCTATTCTCATTCCTTGGTGACACCTTCCGACAGTGTTGTGTCTGTGCTGGAAAGCTCCTGGATCTATTCAATGCTATAACTTTTTGGGGGGTCCAGTCAGACACTATCTCCAGCCAATTCCAGATATTGAGTCCTCCCAAAATAATTCCTTGATTATGCCTATAACTTTTCAAAGAGAATTCAGGTATGTCCACTACCAGGAAAGTGAAATTTTACTATTAGGAAATCATGAATTCACAAGAAGCTGGAAAATGATGCAGGATTTTACTTTTCCATTGAATCATTTTTGAATTCAGAGACTCTATTTCAGATGATGGCCAAGCTCCCTTTCTAGCCTAGTGCTAAGTTCTTGAATTGTTCAGGGTTTCTCCCAGTATCATTTTGGAAAGTTACTATCTGAGCCAAGGATTTTACTTTCCATTAAGCCATTTTTAAATACAGAGACTGTACCTCAGGTGATTCCCAAGATACCTTTCTTCATGGGAACCTGGCACCGTGTTCTTGAAGTGTTCAGTATTTCTCCCAGTACCATTCTGGAAAGTTATTATTTGAGCCTTGCCATGAAGAGCCAGAGGAATCATTAGGCCTTTTAGAGTTTCCATAGTGAAGGATATGCAAATAAAAATATCTTTCTTTGTTTTTCTTTTTTGGTACTAGGGATTGAACTCAGGGGTACTTGACCACTGACCCACATCCCTAGCCCTATATTTTGTGTTTTTATTTAGAGACAGAGTCTCACTGAATTGCTTAGCACCTCACTGTGGCTGAAACTGGCTTTGAACTTGTGATTCTCCTGTCTCAGCCTCCCAAAGTGCTGGGATTATAGGCGTGTGCCACCACGCCCGGCAAAATATCTCTCTTTTGAATATATTGACTGTCTCTTCATATAATTCCATAAGTTCTTAGACTAGCCGTCTTTATTTCTTTATTGTTTTACCAAAGAGCTCCTCCACCCCCACAGGGATGGAAAGTGTGTTCAAGAAAGAGTGATGAGCAATAAAAATCCTGTTCTAGAAAAAACTATTTAAATTTTCTTTATGAAATGGAGCACTTCCTCATTCTTTTTTCCTTTTCTCCAGAAAATATATTCTACCTTATAAATAACTTTTTTCCCCGATTGATGCCTCTGAAGTAAATACAGTTGTTTAGGGGTTACATTGTAATTACATTTTACATTTTACATTACATTCTATAACTTATTCAAGTTATAGAAAATTAGCTATGGCATTTTCCCATTATAAAAAGGTGCCAAGAAAATAAAAGCTTTTATAATAATGCTGCTTCTCCACTTGGTTGAATTTTGCATAAAAGTATTTTGTCTTGGATATCATAAGAAAGACTCAGTTACTGAGAAATCCAAAGTACTTTGTCCTTATGAAACTGTTTCACCTATAAAGTACAGTCCTCTAGCATAAACTTCATGATTATATTACAATAAAATTTAGAGGTTACATAAGCTGAAATGAAACAAGATTTGTCTTAAATTAGTTGGAAAAAAATAAATTCTGGGATATGTATTGTTTGTGAGAAGGAATTGTTCCAGTATTTCTATCAAATTTGGCAATGTATATTAAAATCCTTAAGTATATTCATAGCTCTTGACAGTAATTTTTATTTCTTTATGCTAAGGAAACCATTAAAAGTATGCACAAAATTTTATGTGCATGGATGCTCCTCGCTGTATTATTTATATTAGAAAAAATCTGGAAAAATCATACATGTTTGACAAGAGCTGTGATAGAGTGAAAATGGTCACGTATTCTTTGCCGCATCTCCCATTGGAAGTGGAATCCATTTCTTTACCTTTGAATATCAACTGGCTTTGCAACCTGACTTGACCAATAGAATGAGGCCAGAGTGATAGATATTCATATGCCTTAGGAGATCTTTCTGCTTCCATTTTCTGTATATCCCTCTACCACAAGAACAAGCCTGAGCTACCCCCTTGAGGCTAAGAGACTGCAGTGCTGGGAAAATGAGATCCAGCCATTGGAGCTGACCAAGCAGGGACCTGCTGACACTGCAGGGAGCCAATGAGACACATCACAGTTGAGCTCATTCTAAATTGCTGATCCATAGAATTATGAACAAATAGCTAAATATCATTGTCAAGCAACTAAATTTTGGAGAACACTGTGGTGCTGTGAACACTAATAAAACTGATATGCAGGAAATTAGTACCTTGCCCCCACTCTGGTAGTGGGGCTTGAAATCAGGGGCTATTTGTCACTGAGTTACATCCCTATCCCATTTTAAAAACTATTTATTTGGTACTGGGGATTGAACTCAGGGGTGCTTAACCACTGAGCAACATCTCAAGCTCTTTTATATATTTTATTTAGAGACAGAGTGTCACTGAGTTGCTTAGGGCCTCACTAAATTGCTGAGGCTAGCTTTGAACTTGTGATCCTCCTGACTCAGCCTCCTGAGCTGCTGAGATTACAAAACTTTCTATTTTGAGACAGTCTTGCTAAGTTGCTCAGGCTGGCCTGAATTTGAAATGCTTCAGCCTCCTAAGTAGCTGGGATTACCGGTGTGTAGCATTGCACCCAGCTGGAAATAGTTTAATTCAGTGTTACCCATACTATGCTGTATTGTTCACTAGTTTCTCATAAAATATTTATTAATAGAAATCTTAAAACAGATTGATTAACAACTATATAATGAGTATAGCTGAACTAACATATAGTTATGATGGATAATGTATAATCTTGGGTTATATGAAAAAGGATAGCATCATTAGCCACGTAAACAGGAAGATACATTTACTATACATTTTTATAATTCAGTTATGCATATGGACATTAAAATTCTGAGAAATCCTAGAATAAACAAATTGATTTAATAACATCTCTCATATATATATTTTGACTGCTTTCTTTTCCCATGTAATGTCCTTTAGCTTCATGCTAGATGGTATTGTTCCAAAGAAAATAGCATGGTAGAAACAATTTGGGTAGACTATTACTACTTTTATAATAAAATATTTGATATTATTACCATCTGTTTTGGGCAGGATTTTAAATAAAAGCTAGTGTTCTCAGAGTACATACAGCATGACTTCATCTTATAAAATATATTGTACATTCTATAGTGTTGTATATATTATACACACTAAAACAGTTTGGAAATTGTTGGAACTATATGCTTACAGATTGATGAATATATTTAATTTTATTTTTATAATCCTCTGTTGTTTCAAAATTTCTATAATGGATATATTCTTTTATAAATTAGATGAATTACTCTCAAAAAAGCAGATTACCAGAGTTCTCTGGGCAATTTAGGGGACACTGCTGCCACCCTCCATTTTCTTATATTCCAAAGGCTAATGACAGCATAACACATGCTCTGCACTGCATCTACCATTAGCATTTTATGAGCTGTTTCTTTAAAAGAAACTTACATGAAAACACTAGTTACTTTTTTCCTATTACTTGTTAACATCTCTAAAGGAGATAGTAAGTGTTAGTTCATTGGTTGGTCAAAAATTGTGTGTGAGAATTTTTAAGAAATTGAAAAATATACCTCTAGAGAGTATACTGGGCATCAAAATATTTTTGCATAATTTGTTCTATAATACTTAGTAAACTGAAATTTCAGAATACTAAGCATATTACATCTCAAATAGGATTTACCTTCTTTGAGCTCAGCTAATTACTTTGTTTCATAATTTGTTTAATCCCTGATGAATAAATTGCAAAACTTAGGACAAGCTATTATAAAATACTGTCTGATTAACTATGCTTGTAAAAATATCAGGGTAAGGGACTACATGCACCTTTGAATCTGTGTTTCACAATGTTCCTGCTTTTATTATTGTCTTCTCACGTGCTATTTATTCAATAAGCTATTACCAAACAAAGTGTAATGTCTAAACTAATATTCTATACTATAAAATTGTATTACACATTATGCTATAATGCTAGGTTTTATGTTCCCATAAAATTGTTTCAGGAAATGCTTTTTGGGACCAAGCTTTAGGCCTTTGTGCCTTGAACATATCTCATTTTTAAAGCAGTTTGGTTGGCAAATTTTTTCTTAAAAATCAAACTCCATGAAACACAATAGAATATAGAATATCAATTACCTACATTTACTGTTTTCAGAATTCATTATCTCTGTTGTGATAAAGAACTGTTAACCATTCATGGTTTGGTCATAGGAAGATTTTAGCATAGGCCTCATGCCACACACAAGATGGCGTCCAAGACACAGGGAACTCCTTGGAGCCCTCTCTGAGCCCCAGGTCTAGCTCAGATTGGGTATGACTTTATGTCAAGACTTTGACCCATTCCTAAATACAAATAATTTCTCAGCCTTTTTACTTAACATGTGACAACTGAATTTTATATTGATGGGTCATTTTTTTAAAAAAAAAGTGTTTGAAGATATTCTTAAAATGGTTGAGAGGGAATAAAAACAATTAACAAACAAAATAATAAAGCATCACATAGACTGTGTATTGATACAGCATTCATATAAATTTTGTCTGAAATAGGTACTCTTTAAAGAGCTCAAAAATTACATAGAACAAAGGAAAATGGCTAACTTCTTTGTTGGAAAAAAATTAAAGGGTATTTTGTGTTTTCTAGATGCCTGCTAAACAAATAATACAAGTAAGGATAGAGCAGCAAATGTTTACTATATATATTCCTGAAGAAAAAACCAAAACTATTGGAGAAAATATTTGTAAAACATATATCCAATAAGGTACTTGTATCCAGAATATATAAAGAACTTTATGACTCAATTGTAAAAATACAACTTAATTAGATTCAAAAGACCTAAGTAGATCTCTCCAAAAAGACATACAAATTGAAAATGAGTGCATGAAAAGATGCTTATTATTATTAGCCACAAAGAAGTGAAAAATCAAAATCACACCTACTAGGATGGCTGGGATCAGAAAGACAGAAAATATGGGTTTTCAAGAATGTGGAGAAATTGGAACCTTCCTGATACCAACAAGTTATGGGTGACAAGTTCTGCTTCCTCAAATGTTGAAGTCTGAATTAGAGAAGTACTGAGGCAAGCATATAAAGCAGGTTTTATTTAAAAAATAGTAACACAGACTTATCCTGGTAGGGAGGAGAGGACCATAGCTGATGTACTGGTATTCCAAAAAGTGAGAGCCTTGCCCCTTTTATACATTTGCCCCTTTTATACATTTTAGACTTTCTTTGTTCTCCCACCCTCTTCCCCCTTATTTCTGTCTCTACTGACTAGGCCCAGGAGAGGCCAGTGGGGTATCCAAAAGGTGAGAAGCAGATGGGCAGGGGGAAGGGCCAAATGGAGTGATCCAGGCAGGAAGCAGCCCAGGAGACATTAATTAAAAACTCCCTGTCTGCAACCTTTTGGGAAGAAATATAGGCAGGTTATATTGGTAGTCAAAGGCTCTGGAGACATTAACATTCCAATTTCCCAGGGGCTTTCTCCAACTTCCAGGACTCAAACTGGCTTGCATTTTCTTGGTCTGACCCAATTGCCTATCTGCACTGACTGCCTGTCTTTAATTCTTCCTTCATTCGTATATCACTGATGGGAATGTAAAATGGTACATCCACTTTGAAAAAGCACTCTGGAGGTTTCTCAAAAGAATAAACATAGTGTTAGCTTAAGACCCAGCCACTTTTCTCCTAGGTATATACCAAAGAGAAATGAAAACATATGTCAAAAAAACAACAACAAAAAAAACCCAAAACCGAAAAACAAACCTATACACAAATGTTCATTGCAAGGTTATTTATAACAGCAAGAAAGGGAAACAGTTCAAATGTCCTTCAAATGATGAATGGATAAAAAGATATACTACAGTTATTCAAAGGAATATTTTTTAGCCATAAAATGGAATGAAATAGTGACACTGGCTACACCATGGATGAATCTTGAAAACATTATGCTTTCTGACAGAAGCCAATTTTAAGTCATTTCATTCATATGATATGTCTAGAATACACAAATCTGTTGAGATGGAAAGTAGATTAGTGGTTGCCTATGGCTAGGGAGGTTGGGGGAAAATGGAGAGTGACTGTTAAAATGTATGGAGTTTCATTTTTGAGTAATAAAAATGTGCTGAAATTGATTGTGATAATAGGTGACCACTTCTGAGAATATACTAAAAAGCCTTTGAATTATGTGGTTTAAATGGATGTATTGTATGGTATATGAATTATATCTCAATGAAATTATTGCATAAAAATAGAAGGAAATGCTTCTGGTTCTGCCAACAGGGAAGATTTCTGGTTTTGCCCAAATTGGAATAGCTCATTATTCCTTCCATGATTTCCTTTTTACAACTAAATATCTCTACTACAGTTAAACAAGTGTAACTATATTGGAAACTTTTGGAAATAAGAAGGTGGGTACCTAGGGATCAGGACTTTAGGAGTGAAGTGGTAGTTAATTTTCTAGGTTTCCTTATTGTTTTCTATATATCTTAGAGCATTGTAGAAACCTCCAACCTGGAACTGGCAAAATCCACAGACAAGACTCCAAGAAAAGCATTTTCCTTCAGGCAAAAAATTTAAAAAATGTGGTCCAACAGCACAAAGCCTCTTTGGCAAAACCCACCCTACTACAGCTACACGAATGGAAAACCACAGCCCTGCTTTCCACAGTTTGAGCAGAGTTCAGCAGGGAGCTGATTTTCTAACACCCTTCTCAACCTAGTGTCCTCAGGAAGGAGGTAGTGCATTCTGGTTCTCCTACTATGTGGTGTTGGTGAGACCCAGCAGGGAACTGTTTTTCCATCTCCTGCCCAGCAGAAGCAGGCAAAAGTTATCTGATTTCCCTGCTGATGTCTTATTGGCAGAATGGAGGGCACAGCTGATCTTCCATCCCCTGCATGATAGATGCAAGAAGTTCTATGCTTCTCTTGCTTATATAGTATTAGTGAGGCTATGGGAAGCAGATCTTGCTTTCTCATGTAATAGAAGCAGATGATGCCCTGGTTCTCCCTGTCTGGTTAATGCTGACAAGATCCATCAATAAGCTGATACCCCCTGCCACCTTCACACACGGGACAGTGACAAGACTTAATGGGGCAGTACATGGTAAGGTATTTGATCCAGCCCTAGGTTTCAACACATACCATCTCATGTCATCAGGACCTCTCTTACAGTGAGGAGCTGAGCCTACACCCACACCTGGAATGCAAGGTAGATAAATGTGGGGTGACATAGGGGAGGTTGGCACTTTACTTTCCTGTCTTCTCCGTTGTTGTCAGTGGGGCCCAGTGAGGAGCTGAGTTTTTGACTCTACCAAGTAGCAACAAAGGGAACTGATCCACCCCTCTGTTTACTTTCATCTTTCTGTTTAGTAGTGTTTGCTCTAGGTATTGCAACATAGAGAACTTATCACAGTTTACTGAAATCAGTACTTTACAACTTTAATTGAGGTGTAAAAATCTTCTATTTAGGTCCCTTTATCCCCTTACTTTTAAAAGTGACAGTCAATTCCAGAGGGGAGGAGATCTTACAAGCCCACTCAGAGCCAACAGGGTAGTGCAATTAAACCATAAATGTAGAATGCCAATGATGGAATTAGACAAGAAAGACAAGAGGAAAAATCTCCAAACATGAGGAAATTAAACACATATTTTAGGGGCTGGGGTTATGGCGCAGTGGTAGTGTGCCCGCCTAGCATGCGTGAGGCACTGGGTTCGATCCTCAGCACCACATAAAAATAAAAAATAAAGATATTCTGCCCACCTACAACTAAAAAACAAACATTAAAAAAACCCCAAAAAACAAAAAAAATACATATTTTAAAAAACACATTGTAAACAACACATTTTTAAATAATCCATGGGTCAAAGAAGAAATAACAAAACATAATGAAATTAAAACAAAATGCATAAAAATATGTTTGTGAAACTATAGCAGGTCTAAGGGTGAAGTATTAGTTTCTAATACTAAGTGCTTACATTATGAAGAAAGATCTCGGATCATTAAGTTAAATTATCTCTGGGGAAAAGAGAAGAATAATCCCAAAGCAATCAGAAGGATGAAATAATAAAGAAAAGTGAAATTAAAAGAAAAACAACAGAGAAAATCACTAAGGATGTTTTCTAAAAGTATCCAACAGAGGTGATAATTTTCTAGTAAAATTGACAAAATTCAACCATATCAGGAATGAGAAGGTGATAGAATGACATTAAAAGGATAGCAAAGGAATGCTATGAAAATATTTATACTCATAAATACAACAATTTAGAAACGATAGGTCCTGGGGAACAGGCTTGTAAAACCAGCAACTAGAGAAGCTGAGGCAGGAGGCTCACAAGTTTGAGGACAGCCTAGGAAATTTAGTGAGACCCTGTCTGAAAATGAGAAAAAAGCAAATGACAACAACAAGCTAGGGGTATAGCACAGTGGTCAGGTATCCTCAGGTTGTTTGAGAAAAAGAAAAAAGAAAAGGAGAAATAGATTAAAAACAACAACTACCACCCCAAACTACCAAACTTTCAACCAAAATGACATAAATAGCCTAAATGGTCCTAGCATTATGAAAAAAATTAAATTTGTAACTAAAACATCCTTTAAAAAAGAAATTTGGACAAAATAATTTCACTGGAGAGTTCTACAAAGCTTATAAAGAATTAACATCAATTTTTCTAGAATTTTATTCCAGAAATTAGAATAGGATGGAAATCTCACTCATTTTATGAGGCTAGTACAAACTTGATACCAAAAGCAGGTAAAGACAGTACAAGAAAAGAAAAACATGGACATGTTATCTTCCATGAACCTAAGACACAAAATCCTCAACAAAATGTTAGCAAATTAAAAGCAGCCATGTATAAAAGTAATGTCAGCAAGATGGTGGAATAGGAGGGTCTGTGCCCCCCTTTTCCCTACATATTAATTCAGCAATGCTCATGGACAAATTTGTCTGATCAATCCAGAATCTATTCCAAAGTCTTCTGTACCCTGTGTAAATGTGTAACTAGACTCACTGAAGCCAGTAGGGAAATTTGGGATCTCCTTTTACTGACATTTTTAACCCTTTAAGTACCATATGATGAGGAATAAATCCTGATCTCCCAGGAGAGGGAAAGAACTGCTTCATACATCAAGCACCCCCACTTTCCTGAAGGAGCTCACTGGGGGACTGGCTTCCGTCTTGACCGTCTTGGAGTGCTGATGGGTCTGCATGGTCTGACCACCTGGGACAGAATGGAGGTGGAGACTTGGGCTGGTGGATGCCATAGCTCCTTCCTCCTAGCTCAGCACAGAAAGGGTAGATGAAAAATTCTACCTCTCAGGTTTTCCCTGGGGAAAGAAAATTGATCCTTGTGTACAATTCCCTAACTTATTTGGGCTACCTGAGAACTGGCATTTGTTTTGCTAGTCTTGATCTGTGAGGGGTATGACAGTCTAGCTGCCTGAAGGAAAACAGAGGTGGCAGAGTAGGCTGGTAAATGCTCCTCCTGGAAGAGCCTGAACTAGCAAATAAATACCATAGTTATCTGCTTCTCTCTAAGAAGGGAAAGAATAGGTCCTAGCATCCAATACGCTATTTTTTCAGGGGCTTCTCAAATGACTGGCATCTGATTTGTTTATTTCAGAGTGTTCAAAGGACCTACTATAATCTAGCTACCTGGGGGAAAGTTGGAACAGAGATGGGGAGTTGGTCTAGCAGTTGCCAGAAACCTCCCTCATACATAGAAAATGAACAACCCCCACCCCCAAGTTGTCAGGTTCTCCCTTGGGAAGAAAAGACTTGGAGGGAACATCCAATGATCTAATTTTCTGAGGGATGCACAAGGAACTAGCTTCAATCTCACTCTTCAGGGTATACTGCAAAGACCCAAATACCTAGATTTCTAAAGTGTACAGAGTATAAAGAAAGTGGATTGGACTATGATGGATGTTTGAGAGAATCTCTGGTTGGGATGATGGGTAAAAGTCTTCAGTTTCATGAGGTCTCTGTGATGACTAGAAGTGTCTCCTTTGTCTAATGCACAGACACCAACATAGAGAGTTGAGGAAAATAAAAAATCAGGAAAAGATGTAGTAAAGGAACAAGACTGATCTCCAGAAACCAACCCTAATGAAACAGAGTTACATGATTTCCTTGACAGATATTTCAAAGTAACTACCACAAATACGTTTGCCAAGGTTAGAAAAACAAAAGCATGAACAAAGTGAGTTTTAGCAAAGATATAGAAAATATTAAAATGTACCAAACCTAAATCATGGAGCTGAAGAACATAAACACTGAAAAATTCACTAAGAGGGCTCAACTGCAGCCTAAATCAAACAGAAAAAGGATCAGTGAACTCAAAGACAGGCCAATGTAAATAATTCAGTCAAAGGAGTAAAAGGAAAACAATGAAAATAGTAAAGAAAATTCAAGGGACTTATGGGACACCATCAAATAGACTGATATGTACACCATGGGACTCAGAGGGACAAGAGAGAAAGGACAGGAAAGCACATTCAAAGAAACAATGTCTGAAAAGTTCTCAAATCAGGAGAAAGAAGTCTAAAGGACAGCAAATAAGATAAATCTAAAGAAATACATATCAAGATACATTATAATAAAACCATAATAAAACCATCAATGTCAAAGAACATTTTTTTATTTTAAAGAATAGAGAATTTTGGAAGCAGCAAGAGAAAAATGACTTGTCAGATAAAAGATAGACCCTATAAAACTACAGGTGAATTTTCCAGCAGGAAGCTCACAGACCAGACGAAATGGGATGATGTATTCAAAGAACTAAAAATAATTTAAAAAAACCTGCCAATCAAGAACAGCACACATAGCAAAGGTATCTTTCAAAAAATGAAGCAGAAAAAAAATTTTTTTTCCAGATAAACAAATGCTGAGAGTTCATCACCACTAGCCTTGCTTACAAGAAAGACCAAAGAAAGTTCATCAAGTTGAAACAGGAAGATGCTAAACAGCAACACCATAGCATATGAAAATAAGAAAAAGAAGTACTAAGGGAGAAGTTTATATGCTAAAAGCCTCTTTTAGAAAAGAAAGATATGTGATAACCTAACATTATACCTCAAGGAGCTATAAACAGAAAAACTAAGCTCAAGGCTAGTGTAACAAAAGAAGTAACAAAAATTACAGCAGTAATAAATAAAATAGTAGAAATTTAAAAAAACAAACAAATGAAACTGACTTATATTTGAAAAGATAAACAAAACGGATAAACTTTTAGTTAGGCTAACTAAAAAAAATCAGAAGACACAAATAAAATCAGACAAAAAGGATCATAATAGACTCATGAATAATTATATACCAACAAATTGGATAACCTAGAAGAAATGGATAAATTCCTAGAAACTTACAACCTATGAAGATTGAACCATGAAGAAACAGTTTGAACAGATTTATAACTAATATGGAGATGGAATCATTAATCAAAATATCCCAACAAATAAAACCTCTAGACCAAGATGACTTTACTAGTGCTCTACCCAACATTTAAAGAATTAATGTCAATGTTTTTCTCAAACTCTTCCAAAAACTTTTCCAATCTTTTTTTATGAGGTTATTACCCTCATGCCAAAGAGGGTAATCAAAAGAAAAGTACAGTTGTCCCTTGGTATCCATAGTGAATCGACTCTAGGATCCCCCTATGGATACCCAAATCTGCCAGTGTTGAAGCACGTTATGTAAAATGCAGTATTTATGTATAACCTACACACATCCTACCATATCCCTTTAAATCACCCCCAGATTATTTACAATACTTTATACAATGTACATGTAAGTGAATTGTTGTTTTTCTTTCTTAGGACACAATGACAAGACAAAAAACCCCAAACAAACTATGTATGTTTTCAGTACAGAAGCAACCATCGTAGGTCTAACTACACAGAACATAAACTATATGCGGGGCAAACAACACTCCAACAAGTGCTGGATCGAGGCTGAGATCCATGAAACAGAGAGGCTACACCAGGATATGCCTACACATCTCTTTATTCATGTGAATCCCACATAGTTACTGGCACATAACAAATTACAGTTTTGCTTTTTGGAATTTTCTAGAACTTATTTTTAAATATATTTAATACAAGATTGGTTGAATTCATAGATGCAGAATCTGTGAATGCAGGGCTAACCCTGTAGGCCTTCATCCTTGATGAATATATATGCAAAACAGAATATTAGCGAATCAAATTCAACAGCACATTAAAGGATTCATAAACCATAACTAAGTGGGATTTATCTTTGGGCTTCCAAGTTTATCCAACATATGAAAATTAATTAATATGATACACTGTATTAACCTAGTAAAGGATAATTGTCTCAAGAGATGCAGAGAAAGCGTTTTACAAAACTCAACATCCTGCAATGATAAAAATTCTCAACAATACATTTTTTACAGAAAGAGAAAAGACATCTAAATTTCATATGGAACTATAAGACCATTCTTATCCAAATCACTTGCTATGTTAAATGTCTCTGAAAGGGCCATGTGTTAAGTTTGGTCTCCAGGGTGGTACTATTGGGAAGTAGTGCAACATTTCTAGTGGGAAGTCCTTAGGTACCTGGGGGCATTCCCTTGACAGGGTTTGTGGAACTCCAGTCTTTTCTTCCTCTCTGCCTTTGGCCTCATGAGATGTTAGTGGTTTTTGTCTGCCATGGGCTTCTGCCATGATACACTGCCCTTACCAAATATCCAGGGCTGGGACTTCTTGAACTTGAATTGAAAGCTTCAAAACCATGAGCCAAAGTAATTTTTTCTATTTATAGGTTAATTGCCTCAGGTTTTCTGTTGTAGTGATGGGAAGTTGATGAAAATATCATTCTTGAGAAAGGAAAAAAAATCCCACATTCTTATTTCAATCTATATTATAAAGTTACAGCAATTAAAACGTAAAATAATGGCATGAAGGCAGACTTTTGGGCTGATGGAACAGAAGAGAGAGCCCAGAAATAAATAAATGCATATACAACCAATGAATGTTTTAGAAGAATGACAAGAATATACAATGAGGAATGAAGAGTCTGTTAAAAAAAAACTCTAAAAGTGTTTTGGGAAGCCAGGCATGATGGCGTACACCTGTAATCCCAGCACTTTGGGAGTCTGAGACAGGAGGATTGCTAGTTCAAAGCCAGCCTCAGCAACAGCGAGGTGCTAAGCAACTCCGTGAGAGTTGCTTAAAACACAAAATAGGGCTGGGGATATGGCTCAGTGGTCGAGTGCCCCTGAGTTCAATCCTTAGTACCAAAGCGAGGGGAAAAAAAGTGTTTGGGGAAAGCTGCAAAAGAATGAAACTGAACGCTTATTTTATACCATACACAAAATCAACTCAAAATAAAATCTTAAAAGTAAGTCCTAAAACTATAAAACTGGAAGCAGAAAACAAAGGGGAAATGCATTATATTGGTCTTGGTAATGATTTGGTGGATGTGGAAACAAAAGCACATGCACCACATCATTACTAAGACCAATATAATACGTTTATATAATAGAACTACCATATGTTTCCACAATCCTATTTCTAGCTATTTGTTGAAAAGATGTGAATTGACCTTCTTAAATGATGTTCTCAAAGAGCTATTAGTACTTCCATGTTCATAGCAGCATTATTTACCATAGGCAACATGTGAAACCAACCTATATGTCTATTGACAGATTAATGGATAAAGAAAATGTGACCTATACATACACTAAAATATTTTTGGTGTTTAGAAAGATGGAAATTCTGCAATCTGGCACAACTCTTAGGAATCTTGAGGTGAAATAAGCCAGTCACAGAAAGACAAACAGTGTATGATTCCCCCTATATGAATGCAGAAGGGTGGTTTCCAGCAGCAGGCATATGAATATGTCAATTAATTCAGAAAAGGTCTTTGACAATTTCAAATAAATCTTTACTATAAAGATTTTCAGAAAACTAAGTATGAAGAGGAACTTCCTTAAACTGGTAAATGGTATCTCCAGAAAAAGCTGTTGCTAATACAATACTTAATGATGAGAATGACTGAATGCTTCCAAGAAATGTTGGAGGCTATATGTCTACATTTGCTGCTTCTGTATGACATAACAGAGGCAATTCTAGCCCCTGGAACAAGGCAAGAAGAAACAAAGACCCTGAAGATGGGAAAAGGAAAAAAAATTATCTTTATTTTCAGAAAACATGATTGTCCTTATACATAATCCCAACAAATAACCATAACCTCTTCCATAATTAATATGTTAGTTTGGTAAGTTCCCAAGACATAAGGAATCAATCACATTTATACATGCTAATAATGGTCATGCAAAAGTCAAAACTTAAAAGTAAATTGTGATTTACAGTCACTCCAAAGAATATAAAATAGTGGGTACAAACTTAACAAATCATTTTCAATTTGTATTATATTGTAAACATTTCAATTTGTATGTGAAAATTACAAAAAGCTGATGAAAGGAATCAGAGAAGACCTAAATAAATACAGAGATTATATTAATCATGTTCATGAACATCCATGATGTTCACAGACTGGAAGATGTAACATAGTAAAGATATCAAGCTTTTCCAAATTAAGGAGATTCCTATCAAAATCCAAGTGAATTGTTTGTAGACATAGACAAGCTTTTTCTAAAAGTTATCATGGAAGGACACAGTCTGTGTTACAGCTCAACTAATCTTAAAATAGAAGAATAAAAAAAGATAAGGTATTCTATGCAATATTAAGGTCTACTTTATAGTACTACTAAAATCAAGATCACATGATTTTGGTAGAGGATTTGAGGTATAGATGAGTGGAACAGAAGGAGAATCCTGAAATAGATCTACAAGAACGTGCAGCTTATTTTTTTGGTGAATGTGCAAAAGTCATTCAATGGAGGGAAGACAGACTTTTCAACAAACCTTGCTGTAGTAACTGGATGTCTACAAAACAAACAGACAGACATAATAAACCCCAAATTCTCAACTTGAACCTCACACTTTTTTTGCTAATTTTTTCTTTCAATTTTTGTGTTAGGATTGTGCTAGTTTCACAAAATGATTTGGTAAGTCTTCCTTCTACTTCTGTTTTCTGAAATGATATAAGATTGTTAGTTTTTGTTCCATAAACACTTAATATAATGCACCCAGAATTTTGACTGGCATGGAATTTATTTATATGAAGATTTTTGATTACAAATATGGTTGCCTTAGTTCGTATAAAAATATTTAGGTTTATTATTTATTCTTTTCCTTAGTTTTGGTAATTTAAGTTTTCCCCAAAATTTGTTGATATGACTAAGTTGTCGTAATTTTTCATATGATATTTTTGTATCTTCAGGGTTTTCAGTGATGTCTTCTTTTTTGTTTTTTTTTTGTTTGTTTGTTTTACATTGCCTTTAATTGGCACATAGTAGTTGTACACACTTATGTGGTGGAGTGTGGTGTTTTGATTCTGGTACACTTGGTATATAAAATGAGTCAAGGTACTTAGAACATGCATTATCTCATACACATTGTTGTTTTGTGAACATCTTCTATTTTGATGCATTTGATATAATGTTGTCAACTGTAGGCACACTACTGTGCAGAACAACTAAAGCCTTCCTTGAATCTGGCTAAAACTTGGTAGTTTTTGATCAGTCTCTTCTTATAACTTTGTGTTTGCTTTCTTTTTCTTTTTTTCTTTTTTTTTTGGTACTGGGGATTGAACTCAGGGGCACTCGACCACTGAGCCACATCCTCAGTCCTATTTTGTGTTTTATGTAGAGACAGGGTCTCAGAGTTGCTTAGCGCCTCACCATTGCTGAGGCTGGCTTTGAACTTGCAATTCTCCTGTCTCAGCCTCCCTAAGTGCTGGGATTACAGGCTTGAGCCATTGCTCCTGGCTGCTTTCTTTTTCTTTAGAAGATTAGCTACAGGTTATGAATCACATTAATTAATAACATAATTTTATTGACAAAAAAACTAATTTTGACTCAATATTTTTTCATTTTCTATTTTATTATTTTGGTCTTTAGTTTGACTAATTTCTTCATTCTGTGAAATTATATATTGTGAAGACTCTGATACCATTATATTTGTCTTAGTAGGGTTGAGTTTTGTTAACAGGAGTTAAATACTGAGATTACTTTAGGATGATGGAATCTTGGCTTTACGCTTTATTCGATATATCCTCTTGATTTGCCCTTGACT
>PVHX01019679.1:0-33775 GCA_004024805.1 Geosciurus inauris
ATAAACATTGAAGTGGCTGCTTTACTGTAGTGTGCTGTTTTTAAGTCTTTAGGGTATAGGCCAAGGAGTGGGATAGCTGGGTCAAATGGTGGTTCCATTCCAAGTTTTTTAAGAAATCTCCATACTGCTTTCCAGATTGGTTGCACCAGTTTGCAATCCCACCAGCAATGTTTGAGTGTACCTTTTTCACCACATCCTCACCAGCACTTATTGTTGCTTGTATTTTGGATAGCTGCCATTCTGACTGGGTTGAAATGAAATCTGAGAGTAGTTTTGATTTGCAATTCTCTAATGGCTAGAGACGTTGAACATTTCTTCATATATTTGTTTATTGATTGTATATTTTCTTCTGAGAGGTTTCTATTCAGCTCCTTAGCCCATTTATTGATTGGGTTTTTTGTTTTTTTGGTGTTAAGTTTTTTGAGTTCTTTATATATACTGGAGATCAGTGCTCTGTCTGATGTGTGTGTGGCAAAAATTTGCTCCCAGAATGTAGGCTCTCTGTTCACCTCATTGATAGTTTCTTTTGCTGAGAAGAAGTTTTTTAGTTCGAATCCATCTCATTTATTGATTCTTGCTTTTACTTCTTGTGCTATAAGTGTCTTTTAAGGAATTCGGGGCCTAATCCAACGTGATGAAGATTTGGACCTACTTTCTTCTAAATTAGCCACAGGGTCTCTGGTCTAATTCCTGGGTCTTTGATCCACTTTGAGTTGAGTTTTGTGCATGGTGAGAAATGGGGCTTTAGTTTCATTTTACTGCATATGGATTTCCAGTTTTCCCAGCACCATTTGTTGAAAAGGCTATCTTTTCTCCAATGTATGTTGTTGGCATCTTTGTCTAGTATGAGATAGCTGTATTTATGTGCATTACTCTCTGTGTCTTCTATTCTGTACCATTGGTCTACATGTCTATTTTGGTGCCAATACCATGCTGTTTTGTTACTATTGCTTTGTAGTAAAGTTTAAGGTCTGGTATTGTGATGCCTCCTGCTTCACTCTTCTTGCTCAGGATAGCTTTGGTTATTCTCAATCTCTTATTTTTCCAAATGAATTTCATGATTGCCTTTTCTATTTCTATAAGAAAGGACTTTGGAATTTTAATTGAGATTTCATTGAATCTGTATAGTGCTTTGGGTAGTATGGCCATTTTAATAATATTGATTCTGCCTTTCCAGGAACATGGGAGGTCTTTCCATCTTCTAAGATCTTCTTCAATTTCTTTCTTTAGTGTCTTGTAATTTTCATGTAGAGGTCTTTCATCACTCTTGTAAGATTGATTCCCAAGTATTTTAATTTTTTGGAGGCTATTGCGAATGGAGTGGTTTTTCTAATTTCTCTTTCAGAGTACTCATTGCTGATGTATAGAAATGCATTTGATTTATGTATATTGATTTTATATCCTGCAATTTTGCTGAATGCATTTATCAGTTCTAGAAGTTTTCTGGTGGAACTTTTTGGATCCTCTAAGTATAGGATCATGTCATCTGCAAATAATGATAGCTTGAGTTCTTCTTTCCCTATTCACATCTCTTTAATCTTCTTCGTCTGTCTGATTGCTATGGCTAGAGTTTCAAGGACTATATTGAATAAGAATGGTGAGAAAGGGTATCCCTGCCTTGTTCCAGTTTTTAGAGGGAATGCTTCCAATTTTTCTCCATTTAGGATGATGTTGGCCTTGGGCTTAGCATATATTGCTTTAACAATGTTGAGGTATGTTCCTACTATCCTTAGTTTCTCTAGTGTTTTGAACATAAAAGGGTGCTGTGTTTTGTCAAATGCTTTCTCTGCATCAATGATAGAATCATGTGATTCTTATCTTTAAGTCTATTGATGTGATGGATTACATGTATTGATTTCCATATGTTGAACCAACCTTGCATCACTGGGATGAACCCCACTTGATCATGGGGCACTATTTTCTTAATATGCTTTTGTATGCGATTTGCCAAAATTTTATTAAGAATTTTTGCATCTATATTCATCAGGGATATTGGTCTGAAATTTTCCTTTTTTGACATGTCTCTGTCTGGTTTTGGAATCAAGGTGATGATACTAGCCTCATAGAATGAGTTTGGAAGGGTTCCTTCCCTTTCTATTTTATGGAATAGTTTGAGGAGTATTGGAGTTAGTTCTTCTTTGTAGGTCTTGTAGAACTCGGCTGAGAATCCATCTGGTCCAGGGCTTTTCTTGGTTGGAAGGCTCTTGATGGCCTCTTATATTTCCTTGCCTGTAATTGATCTGTTTAAGTCACGAATGTCCTCTTGGTTCAATTTGGGTAGGTCATATGTCTCTAGGAATTTGTCGGTGTCTTCAGGGTTTTCTAATTTACTAGAATATAAGTTTTCAAATTAGTTTCTGATTATCCTCTGTATTTCATCAGGGTCTGTCGTGATATTTCCTTTTTCATCACAAATTTTGGTAATTTGGGTTTTCTCTCTCCTTCTTTTTGTTAGGGTAGCTAAGGGTTTGTCAATTTTGTTTAATTTTTCAAAGACCCAGCTTTTTGTTTTATCAATTTTTTGAATTGTTTCTTGTGTTTCAATTTCATTGATTTCAGCTCTGATTCTAATTATTTCCAGTATTCTAGTTCTTTTGGTGTTGCTTTGTTCTTCTTTTTCTAGGACTTTGAGTTGTAGTGTCAAGTCATTGATTTGTTGACTTTTACATCTTTGAATATATGAGCTTAATGCAATGAACTTTCCTCTTAGCACTGCCTTCACGGTGTCCCAGAGATTTTGGTATGCTGTATCAGAGTTCTCATTTACCTCCAAGAATTTTTTTTTATCTCTTCACTGATGTCTTCTGTTACCCATGCATTGTTCAATAGCAAATTACTGAGTCTCCAAGTGTTGTAGTGACTTCTTTTTTAAAAACTGTCATTAATTTCTAGTTTCAGTCCATTATGGTCAGATAGAATGCAGGATAGTATCTCTATTTTTTTGTATTTACTGAGACTTGCTTTGTGGCATAGCATATGATCTGTTTTGGAGAAGGACTCATGTGCTGCTGAGAAAAACGTGTATTTGCTTGTTGATGGATGGAATATTCTATATATATCCATTAAGTCTAGACCATTGATTGTTCTATTAAGTCTTATAGATTCTTTGTTTAGTTTTTGTTTGGAAGATTTGTCCAGTGGTGAGAGAGTTGTGTTAAAGTCACCCAATACTTTTGTGTTGGGATCTATTTGGTTCTTGAATTTGAGAAGGGTTTGTTTGACGAACATGGCTGCCCCATTGTTTGGTGCATAGATATTTAATATTGTTATGTATTGTTGATGTATGATTCCCTTGAGCAGTATGAAATGACCTTCTTTATCCCTTTTCACTAACTCTGGTTTGAAGTCTACTTTATCTGAAATGAGGATGGAAACTTCTGCTTGTTTACGTAGTCCATGTGAGTGATAAATTTTTTTCCATCCTTTCACCTTCAATCTGTGAGTATCTCTATGAGATGGATCTCTTGGAGGCAGCATATTGTTGGGTCTTTTTTTTAATCCAAACTGCTAGTCTGTGTCTTTTAATTGCTGAGTTTAGGCCATTGGCATTCAATGTTATTATGGAGACATGGTTTGTATTCCCAGACATTTTGGTTTATTCTTAGTTTTTAACTTGATTGGGTTTCTCTTTTGATTGGCCTTTAGTGTAGCTTCTCCCTTTGCAGGTTTTCATTATTGTTTTTTATGGCTTCCTCGTGGAGTATTTTACCAAGAATTTTCTGTAGTGTCTGCTTTCTTGCTGTGAATTCTTTTAATTTTTGTTTATCTTGGAATGTTTTTATTTCATCATCAAACCTAAAACTTAATTTTGCTGGATATAAGATTCTTGGTTGGCATCCACTGTCTTTTAGCACTTGATATATGCTTTTCCATGATCTTCTTGCTCTCAGGGTCTGGGTTGAGAAGTCTGCAGTGATCCTAATTGGCTTCCCCTATATGTAATCTGATTCCTTTCTCTTGTAGCTTTTAAGATTTTCTCCTTATTCTGAATGTTAGGCATTTTCATTATGATGTGCCTTGGTGTAGGTCTGTTGCGATTTTGAATGTTTGGTGTCCTGTATGCCTCTTGAATTTGATTATCCAATTCATTCTTTATATTTGGAAAGTTTTCTGATATTATTTCATTGAATGGTTTACTCATTCCTTTCGTTTGGCAGTCTATGCCTTCCTCTATCCCAATAATTTGTAAGTTTGGTCCTTTAATGTTATCCCATAATTCTTGGATGTTCTGTTCATGGTTTCTTACTGTCTTCACTGTGTGGTCAACTCTATTATAAAGTTAAATATTTTGTCTTCAGTATCTGAGGTTCTGTCTTCCAAGTGGTCTAATCTGTTGGTGATGCTTTCTATTGAGTTTTTAATTTGGTTTATTGTTTCTTTCATTTCAAAGATTTCTGTTTGGTTCCTTTCTAGAATCCCTACCTCCTTATTGAAGTGATCTTTTACTTCCTGTATTTGCCTATGTATCTCATTATCAAAATGATCTTTTGTTGACTGGGCTTGCTCTCTTATTCTTTAAGTCACCGAACATTTTAATTATGTACATCCTGAATTTGTGTTCTCTCATTTCTTCTGCTGTACTGACCATGGATTCTAATAGTGTAGTATCTTGGTTTGTTTGAGTCACTTTCTTCCCTTATTTTCTCATGCTGTTTGTGTGTCTTTCCTTCTAGCGCTGCTGATCCAAGTTGTTACAGTTTTTGCTCCTATATGGATATAGTTTCCCTGCAGGGTTTTGTTATCTCTCCTTTAAAGGAGGGACCGATATTCATTGATCTCAATACAAACAATATATGATTTCAATCCAAGTAGCTCCTAAAAGCTCCTAAATATATTTACAGTTTGGTCACAATATACAACAATTATATGTTCCTTTACAATCTATTATGTAACCAATAAGTTGGCACAAGGGTCTATAGTATCTGTTGAGGGTGGGGTGTAGGATAGAATGTCAGGGTAGTAGGAAGTGAGGATATGGTTATTAGATCTTAGAGAGCATGAAAAAGGAATGAAAGAGGAGTTGGCTATTACTAAAAAGGGCGACAGAGAGTTGGGGAAGACAGTAGGGAGGAAGAAAAGAGTACCGCAAGGAGAGATGATAGCAAGAAAAATAAAACATATGCAAGTAGGAGTTGCAAGACTATATAATACCACTCCAGTATATGGTTCAGAAATTCCAATCTACCATATCACACTGTATAATAGATATTTGATGTCACAACTGTTGGGGATTAGAGGGTAGGAAAATATTGAGAGAGAAAAGAGGGAAGAAAAAAGAAAAAAGGGAAAGAACAAGAGAGCATAGAAATAAAACAAAAGGATTAAACAATAGAACTATTAGGAGAAAAAGATAAAAGATAAAATAAGAATTAAAAAAAAACAGTAAAAAGACTCAATGTAAATAAACAAGCATGGTTCCTTTCACTTCCAGTACGTGGCATTGTCCGTTGCTTGCTGGATTTTCCCCGCTGGTGTCCTGGATGCTGGTCCCACAGCAGGGTGAAACTCTGGTGCTGGTGAAGTTGCTGTTCCACGGTGCACTGGGCCGTGACCAATGTTTGCTCCCAGGTACTGACCCACGCTCCCTGGTGTAGGAAGTTCCAGTGTGTTAGAAGGGGATCCTCAAAGAACAATGGGTGGGGGTCCGCTCAGGAGACCGGTCTGACCACAGTAGCAACTGCTAGTGGTCCCACGTGGTTGGGTGGGCGCTGGGGCCAGGTACCCTGCGTGGAATCAGGCCCCGCCTCCCTGGTGCAAATCTCGGGCTGGAGCCCTGGGCAGGGGCCCCCACCGCAACTGCGCTCCTCTGGTCACTGCCTAAGTCACACTGCCCTCGGCTACTGCTGCCTCCCGGTGGCCCTGTGCAGGCGCACACGAGCGAAACTCCTGCGTGGGATGGTCAGCTGCAGAATGATGCCAGGAAGCTGGCTGGAAAATGGCACCTCCTTCAGTTCCAGCCTCAGTCCCGGAGAGCCTGAGCCCTGGGCCGGGGCCCGCCGCAACTGTACTCCGTGGGTAGTGGGTAGCCGCCGAAGTCACGCTGCCCACGGCTACCGCTGCCTCCCGGTGGTCCTGTGCAAACACACGCGAGCGAAATTCCTGCATGGGATGGTGAGCCACAGAATGATGCCAGGAAGCTGGCTGGAAAACGGCACCTCCATCACTTCTAGCCTCAGTCCCGGGGAGCCTAGCACGGAGGAGATCGTCTAGGTCGCCATATTGGAACAGTCCTTGTCATTCTTTTCTCAAGCTTTCTGATATATACAGTACATTTTCATTATCTAGTCAGCCCACTATGCAATAGCACACCATAACTTCTTACTCCAATCTAAATATAACTTAGTACCAATGGATCAACTTTTCCCCATCCACTCCTCCTGCTCTCTCCAGCCTCTTGTAATGAGATTACATATGGAGATTTAGACTCCATATGAATGAGATCATGAGGAATTTGTATTTATATGTCTGGCTTTTTTTACTTAACATAGTGATCTCCAGTTCCATATATGTCATACAAATGACAGGGTTTCATTCTGAAAAAGAAAATTTTGACAAATTAAATTAATGTTTATGGGTTTATAATATTTATAATAATATCTACATAATCTACATGTCTTTGTCTCTGTGTTATCTAGCCATATAAATTGGTAGTCAACAATCTTTCTTGCTTAATATATGAGAAAATTTGATCCTAGGTATACATTTCTTCTTGGGTTTTAATCCTGTAATTATCTCAGGTATTGTGTGATGGATGCTAGGGTTTCCAGTAAGTGATTTTTATTAATTCTAAATATTTCTGAAATTATAGACCACGTACCAGAGGCTAAATTAATCTCATTCATTGAAGATTTTATTATAATCAAGAAACTCAGGGTTATGATCATAAATGGTGGGCCATTTCCTTCATTTCAATTTCACTTTGTTAATAAATATGCCTTAATTAAGGACCTTCATTAGAATGTTTTCATCTTGTGCAAACTATGTGTAGCAACTAAAAATATATCATGAGTATTTGAATAAAGAATTAATAAATGAACAAACAAATCATTTATGTTGATCTAAATATTTCTTTTGACAACTTAAAAATATCCCCTGTTCCTTATTTTATATTTCCATTTTTAAAAAGAACAGTGAAGCATATAATACGATGGACATCATATTAGTCTATTATAGGTTAGAAAATGTTGCAGCTAGATTCTTTTACTACTTACTCTAATGAATCCCCTTGGAGGAAGTTTAAGATAGAAATACCTCAGACAGAATTTCATCTTATACTAGGTCATGTTATAGCAAGACTTCAGGGCATTTGAATATGAATTTTTCAGTTTACTGTTTTCTTTGTTTGCCAAACTAACGTTTTTCCAAAATGCAAAAGTATTTCCCAAAATACACCATAATACAGGTGTCTTTTAAGAGTTGAGGGTTGAATGAATCTTTGACCTTGGTAGAAATGATGTTGTATGTGTGTACATTTTTCTCCACTGAAACTGTTCTTTAACTCATTATTTTCCTATCTGATAACTGATTTCCTGTGCTTGCTGCTGCTTCCATCTATATGGGCTTATATTTTGGATATTGACATCGTCCAGGGAAATCTACTTGCCTATTTCTCACCAGTGTTTTCAAATGACTCTCAGACATGGTATGTGCTATCTTTGAATACTGGATTCCAACAATGGATCATACATAAACATGAACTTTCATCATGAATTATTAAAAAATTTCACTAAGGAATGATAAGATCAGATGATTTATTCTTAACATATGTTTAAATATGTCTCTATGTAGATATAAAACACAAGTAAGTATTTTACCTTATTTGAAAATATTTAAAGGTATTTTGATATCAAAATGTCAAACTTGAGGGTTTACTTATAATTCCCACAGAAAGATTACTTTCGATAGTTGCTATTGGTGGTTTGTCTTTTATGCTATTATCTCATAGGATTTAAATATCATATTTATGTATATTTTTGCATACAAATGATACTTCAGTTGAGACACATGTTAAATTTGATAAGGTTGTAGGAAATTTCAATTCATCTCTAAGTACTTTCTGAGAAAATCTTGCTGCCATCTTCAATTAGTCCATAAACTGATAGAACTTGGCATGTTTAACTGATAAATGTCCCAGAATTGTGATTAGCATTGCAGATGGCAGTATTATAAAGCAAAGTTATGCTAGCAACTACTTGGTTGTTCAAATGTTTAAATTAGGAATTTTAGAAAACCAGCTTCTTAGCACTAAATTTAGTCCCTTAAGGAAATGGTAGCTACAAAACACTTGACAGCTCTTTTTTTCTCCTTTTAACAAACTATAGATGAGTTTCTATAAAAATAGTTTGGGGTGAGAAATGCACATTTTGGTTTTGTAGTTTGAATTTTCATTCTTCACATTTCAGTATATTGTGATAATTACTTGGAAATTTTTTATGAATTCAATAATATAGCTGTTTGATCTATTACATAAGATAATGTATGGTTAAGAACATTAGACAATTTCTATTTTGAAGCAAGCTCCCCTTTCTTGCTTAATATTAGGAAGACTTCTTAGAACAAGGAATGCATCCAGTATTTACAAACCTCGAAAGCAAATAACAAGATTTGTTCAATTCAGACTCTATTTTGTTGTTTTAACAGTGCTTACCATTATCCAAACAAATCACAGTGTTGAATGCCTTACACATTTTACACTGATATTATCAGAGGTACATATCACTGTAAAATAGTGCTCTCATTTTGGGATCATTGTTATGCTTGTATAGATATAATTGAAACTCTTTTTATATTTAAAGAAAAAATAAATTTTCAGAAAGTTAGCTTACAATTACATTTAGTGTTTAAAGGAGATTATAGCTAAAATTGGTTTTCATTATGGACTCTCAAAGAGCTAAGGATTTAAATTAGGCATCTTCTATTTTCCTATCTCTTTGGCTTTTTATTTTGTTCTTGAGGTTGGACAATTTTTAATTTTTTAATTTGTTTACTGGCCAAAGCAATATTCAATCAATATTGGACCACCAATGGAGGGAGAAGAGAATGGTGATGTAATTCAGAAAACAAACAAAGAGGGTTAAATGGTAAAAATTAATATAAGTACTCAGTTGCTATTTAAAAAATATAAATATTTGTTGCCAAATAGATGCAGAGAAATGCACTTTTGGTTTGTCATCAGTTTCAGTGTGATATTGGTATACCATCTGGGAATTTTAATCACATGATACCTTTCAGTGTACATATGAATCCAGAATATGGTCAGCAGCATGTGTTTTAGCTTTGATCTCTTGAAACATGTTCACTAAGGAGCCAGAATGGGAGAACTGGGTAACTAAAATACTGGAAAGATGTAATTGTTTCTGTGGTTTAGCTATTAGAGTATACATAATGTACACATTTTTAGCTCTTCTACTTAAAAAAAATTACATAAGTAAGGTAAACCTAACAAGTCAAGGTAAATATTTTTGAGTTCTATAAGTTACAAGATATTAATCTGATAAATAAATAAGAATTTTCTAGCAATTCCAAAATACCCACTCTGTCTTATCCAATTATAATTTTGTCTTTTGCCAAAATAGTAACTTCAAATCTTATTTTTTATAATAAATAGTTCTTGGAGTAATTTATAATTTTATCTGTCAATTCTACACTCTTTTTTTTTTCTTTGGTACCTGGGATTGAACTCAGGGGCACTCGAGCACTGAGCCACATCCCCAGCCCTATTTTGTGTTTCATGTAGAGACAGGGTCTACATGTGAGTTGCTTAGTGCCTCAGCATTGCTGAGGTTGGCTTTGAACTCGCAATTCTCCTGTCTCAGCCTCTCAAAGTGCTGGGATTACAAGCATGAGCCACCACGCCCTGCTTGTCAATTGTACACTCTTGACTCTAATTTATCCCCCAAATGTGATGTCTTGAGTCATTTAATATGTAGGTTGTACCTTTATATTTTTTGTTCTTTCCTTAACTTATAAAATTGAGATATATTTATGGGATATATATTATGGGATACTATGTGATGTTTTGATACATTGTGTAATGTTCAAATCAGGATAACAATATCTATCAAACATTTCTCACTTCTTTACATGAAAACATTAAAATATCTTTCTCTTAGCTTTTACCTTCAGTCTTTTCATCATATTATACTGTGACAGGCCTAAGGTCCTTGATCTATAGTACGTCCCACAGTATTAGTCTTGCTGATTGCACAGTTCTCACACCATTCAGAATGTTCTACTGTCATTTGTATTTTCTGAGAATTGGCAGATGATTTCTGAATTTGGGTTGGATCTTCTTGGCAATCAAATAGGTGGTATGTTGTTCAATAAAGCCACTCAATATTGAGTAATTAGTTCATATAGGAAAGAAAGGATATTTAATCCCATCTCTCAAATTACCAGTTAATAAAATAATAAATCATTTCCCTAATGCCCTGCAAAATTTAAAAACTATAATTATGAACTCATCAGTTTGAACATATTTTTAAAATTTTAATTAAAATCAATTAATATACTTTCTGAGGATCAGATGGTCTGATCTTTGACCAATTCAAGATTTTTCATTCTGACTTTGAAATCCTTTTGATATAGGATATCAAAAGTAGTCTTGATAACTTCAGGACTATTGGGCATGATGGATGGTTCAGATTCAAATTATACATTTCTAAACTCAGTCATTGTGTCAGATATTTTTCTAAGAATTATTTTTCTAAATTGAAATTGGTGTTTTGAGACAATAGTCACATTCTTTTATGGTCATTTTTCCTTATACTCTTAGTTAAAGAGAGTTGGAATCTACAATATTTATTATATATGATAAAACAATATAATGATATGTAGATAAGTTAATATGCATATATAATGCTATATCATTATATGTGTGTGTGTGTGTGTGTGTATTTTATATATATAAAAATACCTCATTTGCTAACTTCCTATGCACAGACAGGGCTATAAGATTTTTGTTTAACCAGGCTAAGGACTGATTATTTGTGTCCCCTCAAAAATAATTTGTTGAAGCCTAATTCATTTTTTGTTTTTAAATAATCTTTAAAAAAATTTTAGTTGTCAGTGGACTTTATTTACCTGTTGTGCTGAGAATTGAACCCAGTGCTTCACACATGCTAGGCAAGTGCTCTATCTACCACGGAGCCACACACGCAGCCCTAAAGCCAAATTCTTAAGATGGTGTTATTTGGAGATTGGACCTGTGAGAGCTAATTAGGTCATAAACACAAAGTGCTAATGAGTGAGTTTAGTGCCCATATAAGACACATGAAAATAAATAGCGCTTTCTTTCTGCTGTTCACTATATGAAGACAGATGACATTTTGCAAGAACAGAGTATCATCTCCAGACACTGGGTAAACTGTTGCTTTTATCTTGAACTTCTGTCTCTAGAACTGTGAAAAGTCAATTTCTGTGTTTAAATCAACTAGGCTATCATATACTGGTACAGTTGCCTGAAGTGACTAAGACACCACTTTAGTTTTTCATGTATTTTTCTATTACCCCCACCAGTTTGGGCTGTCAGGGCCAAAAGGAATGTCCTATGTATATTAATATTTTGCTTTCTCTCTTTTCACACACACACAAACACACACACATACACATGTACATACACAAAATCATCTTAGAATAATAAAACAATGTGAATTTCCCAACAATCACTTAAAAGTGTTAAATTTTTTTGCACAAGTTTCTATGTTCTCCATTTATCGTTTATATTTGTATTCTATCTAGACCATAATAACATACAGCCATTCCATAAAATATCCTGTCCTTTCTTTAACATTAGAGCCATAAATAACTATAATTTTAATGCTTATAATTATTTATTTATATATTCATTCATTTATTTCAGGGATTAAACACAATTTTTTGTTTTGACATAGAGTCTAAGTTGCTTAGGGTATTATTAAGTTGCTGAGGCTGGTCTTGAACTTGCAATCCTCTTGTTTCAGGCTCCTGAGTCACTGGGATTATACGCATGTGGTATCATGTCCAGCAATGCTTACCAATTAGTAATGTTATGTAAAGATCACATACTAGTAAAAATTTAAAGAGAAAAAATACATAGAAACAAAGTCCCCTGAATCCTCATAAGTTAATGGGAATGTGCCCTGTTTTTATAGCTATAAGTCATTTTTTCTGAAAGAAATCTTTAACTCACATTATCTTATCTTTCTTTCGTTAATTTAAATATGTTTATTCACTTTTTCTTATCTTAAAAAATTCATAAAGTCTAAATACAAAAAAAAGTTCTTTTTATTTTAAATCATGTGCTATTTCTTAACCTAAATTCACAAATGATTTTATAAAATATCACATCCAGTAATTTTACTAGCATATTTGCTGGTCATCATTGTCTGGTAAGTATTTTCAGTGATATATTGTAATCTTTCAAACTACAGTTTCAACTCTTTTCTAAAAGCTCTTGATATATGAATTTTAATATTAATTCTACTTTGATTTCCTCTCTCAAAAAAAGCCGATTTTACATATGTTGGATCTCATTTTCCAATCTTCAATATTTATCAATTTTTATCTTTATCTTCTCCTTCTTTTAGTCTTGAGGCAAAGTTATAATACTAAAATTATCACTTTTATGTGTTTATGAGGCATAACATATAGTCAGTAAAATTCAACTTTCTTAAAACTACAATATATCTATAATGGGAATTTACACAATGATAAAATAAAAATCAAGGTTTAGAAATGATTTTTATCAGCTGATAAGTCTGTTCAGTCCTTTATCTTATCAATCATTTCCCTCTACTCTCTCCCCTGATAGCTTCTGATCTGATTTTTAACTTATCTTTTTGGCTCTTCTCAAATTTTAACCAATGTAAATGATACATTATGGTGGCTTTTATAACTCTCTTCTTTCACTTATCATAATGCATTTAAAAAGTCTATGTTTTGAATGCATCAATAATTTATTACATTTTAATGCTATGTAGTATTTTGCTCTTTTAATGTACTAGTTATTTACCAAATGATGGACCTTCAGATATTTACTAAGATGTGTCTATTATGAACAGAGCAGCTAAAAACATGTCACACAAAGATGTTTTTGTGGATATTTTTAAAATTTATCTTTGTTAAGTAAGAGTGAGCTCAATAGATCATGTAATAAGTATATATCCAACATTAAAAGAAGCTGTAAATCACTTTATAAAGTTACTGTAAAATTTTAAATTCCAAATAGCCATGCACAATAGTTTTATGTTGCTTCACATACTTGCCTAAAATTTGTACTATCATTCTTATTTTAAAATTTAGTCATTTTAGTTGGTATTTGTACTGAATTATGGTTTTAATTTATATTTCTCTAATGAAAATAATGTTGGTCATTTTTTTCATGTGCTCATTTGCCATCTATAATGATCTTTAGAAGATAATTTTTTCAAATATTTTCCCTTTATCATTGGGGTGTTTTTCTTCTTTTTGATGTACCCTAAGATTCTGGATACAAGTCCTCCATCAAATATGTGTTTCAAAATATTTTTTCTCATCCATGATTTCTTTTCATTTTCTTTTCAGTTTCCTGAAAAGACCAGTTAGTTTATCTTCTATTATTTCAATTTATCAATTAAAATATTAACTTTTATAAAGACATCTTTGCTAAAACCTTATAAACATGGTATATATGTCCATTCAATAGTTCTAAGTATTTCATCAGAGTTTTTAAAGTGTCTATCAATATTTATCTCTTAGTATATTTTATTGATGTTTTAAATTGTATTCATTTTAGTTTTAAATTTCTAATTGCTTATATCTAGTACATAGACTGTAATTAATTCATCTGTCATACTGTGATTTTGCTTCAAGGACATGTTAGTTCTAGTGGAATTTTTGTAGATTTTTAAAGATTATTACACAGACATGATTAAGTCATTTGTAATAAGATATTTTATTTATTTCCAAAGTGCATATTTTTCATGTCTTTTATTTTCTCCTTTCTTTAGTGTATGGGATAGAATTTTTAGAACAGTGCTGAATAGAACAAATGAGAACTGACCTCTTGTTTTTTTCCATCTTTCTGGAAAATATTTGGTCTTTCATTATTCACTGTGATGTTACCTATAAGTGTTTTCTAGGCATGCCTCAGTGACTTGCAAGTCCCTCCTTATAATTTTTATCTTGAAATGAAGTCATTTTTAAAATGTATTATTGTTCTATTAAAATGATCATATATTTAAGAAAATTTGTGACAATGTAGCAAAGTTTATCCATTTTCAAGTATTAAAATGTTTTTATTTATTATATAAATATCACATAGTCATGCATATTTGACCTATACAATCACGTGATACAAAACAATGTTTTGATTGATGGTTTATTATATATACAATAGTGGTTCATAATATTATAATGAAACTGAAAATTTCCTATTACCTAATGAAGTCATAGTGCAATATGAATTTACAATGGCTAGTAGACAGAACTTTTCTTGTGTTTCCCCTCAAAATTGCAATATAGATAGCCCAAAGGACTTGTGGGGTCCGGAGAAGACCTGGTGTTTCCCATGGCTCCTCAGCATTCATGGAAGTGGGCAAGAATGGAAAAAGGCATCCTAAAATCTGTTCAAGTCCACCAGAAAATGGGGGGCCAAGCGAGGGGCTCAAGCATCCTTGTAAACTCCTCGGGGTCCAAACGGAATTGGATAGCTCACAAGGACTGGAGACGTCTCTCCAATTCCCATGGCCTCGGGCAGGGGTGTACGCACACGTGTGACTTACAGGTAGACCCCTGGTGCAGACAAGAATGAAGCCAAGGAGTCAGGGGAAATGGGTTGAGGGAAGCATACCTCACTTTTGTCGATCCGGAGGGCAGAAAGTGGCTCCCGGTCTGGTTTTGGAGAGTCTGCAAACCAATGTAAGGGGAGGTTCAAAAACTCTCTCAGTTTTTGCACATCATTGTGTAAAGACTAGACGACCAGAAGGAGATGAATTAAAGCCACTTGGCAAGGCTTTATTGAAAATATACACTCTCGGCCGAATCCTCCCGTCCATCGGAGTTCATCCGGGAGGAATGGTGCTGGAACTCTGGTGCACAGAAAATTTGAAAAATCCTGGTTAGGAAGGGAAGGGCCTGGGGGTAGGAAGAGAAGGCCAGAGTCCTTCCTGGATAGGTCAGGAAAACCCACTGATTGACAGGAGGCATGTCTACTAGTGACATCAGCATCCGGCCAGCAGCTCCACTCCACAGCCACTGACTGGTCCCCCTAATTGGACATCCTGGGCCCTGACCCGACCTAACATCTACTATCTAGGTTTGTGTGAGTACATTCTATGGAGAAGTTGCTTAAGGCCACAATTTTTATTGTATAACACTGTGGTTTAGGGATGTATGTCTGTGTATCACTTATATGCTTATTAATATTTTGCTAAGAATTTTGTAAATTATTTTATAAAGCATCTTCATTTTTAGTTTTGTTTTTATGTAATGAGTTAGATGCAAATGACTATGAACAGAGAGTCTGAATAATGATTGCATGAGGCCATGATCATAAAACTGTAAGTTCTCCAGCCCTGAGTGTTCCCAGGGGAACTGCAGTTTTAGTGGAAACTAAAACAGATAGTACAGAAGTAGTGGCATGGTAGTCACACCTATGTAAGGACACAGAGATGGGAAAAATACCTTTGAAGACCATCCCCAGAAATAGGATGATAAAAACCTCATCTCCATGTTGAAAGCTAAGTTTCCTCTACCATAGCTGGATAAAACAGATTTACAGATTCTTGCCAAATAGGTTGAAAAGTAAATCCCTTGTGAAAGAGATCAGATGCTAACAGGTGAAAGGATTCCTACTTTGCATTATTTATGCCATATTTATTTATTTAATTATTTAAATCTTGTGTATATGTTTATTAGTAACTTCTATTTTGTGTATCAGTTTTTCTTTAATTTGAAGAGCTCTGCCATCAGATTTGTCTCTTAATGGTCTCTTTGTAGGAATTCAGCCTTAACAAAACAAGTGATATCTTCTAAAAAAAAAAAAAAAAAAAAAAAAGCTTTTTTTAAACAACCTAGTTTGAATAATTGTCTTCTCAATCTGTGTATAATACATCATTCTGTTTTAGTGTCTTTAGTGAATCCCCCACCCCACTACCACCATGTGGGACTGAACCCAAGGACTCACACACATGCTAGCCCACTATTCTTATAATGAGTGATGTCCCCAACTCCTCCAATTTTTTCCCTCAGATTTTATTTTATAAACAGTCTCCCTAAGTTCCCAAAGCTAGTGTTGAACTTGCCATCCTCCTGCCTCAGCCTCCCAGAGTAACTGGGATTACAAGTGCACGACTGCTCCCAGTTTTTCCCTGAATTCATTTTTATCTAAAATATTGTTCTGATTTTCACTTATGTATTAATTCTTCTTTTCCTTTGGAATATGAATAAGCATATGTGTGAATGTTTATCTGTGTGTCTGATGGGTGAGAAACTGCAATTTTATTTTAAGACATGTCTTTTGTATATTTCTAAGAAATCTTGAGGTTACAACATTATAAATGACAATTAGCAAAGTTAAAAGAGAACCTATTAAAATTACTGAGTGAAAGAGGCTTATCAAATAGAAAACTAAATGGTATTTGTCACAGGGTAATGTAATAGTGAAAACTGAAATAGTTACCAGTGAAATGTTGTATCTGATTATAGAATTATCATGTAACAACTCAGGGACTTGTTATACAAGATCCCAGGTTGTGAATTTCCACTAAGGAGATCAAGTCCTAAAACTGTACTCTGTGATTTCAGATATGAATTAGAATTGGAAAATACAATCCTTCATAATTTCTATACTTCTCCTAGTATAGAAATAACACATAGACAAAGAACCCTTAAATTAGTATTAGAAGAGAGTAACAATCAGTGCTGAAGAGGTTAATGAAAAATGTCAACATTTTACATCACTTATTGGAGAAAAGCAAAATTTTCATAACAAACAATTATTAAAAACTATGTTGAAAGTTAATCTACATTATTCACAACATGTATAGCAATGACAAATGAGATACACAAATGATTTTTTCAAATATTGACACTAAATAAAAAATTTCTTTTATTGTTGGTCCTAGCTCTACTATGACACAATAAAAAGGATCTGTTGAACAAAGCATTCAGAAAATTGGTGTTTTTCTATAACTACATTTGCTAAGTTTTTCCATTAGTTATTTTCAACA
The DNA here is from genome assembly GCA_004024805.1 of Geosciurus inauris. Classification (NCBI taxonomy): domain Eukaryota; kingdom Metazoa; phylum Chordata; class Mammalia; order Rodentia; family Sciuridae; genus Geosciurus; species Geosciurus inauris. The sequence continues at coordinate 17,190 of PVHX01019679.1, forward strand.
GATTTTATAAAAGTTGGAAGAGAATTGTGTTATTGGAACACCATAGAGTAGTATTAAAACTGTAGACACATATTCATTTTTAAAATTAAAGCAATATAACATTATTTAGGAAATAAAATGATTCCTTGGGTGTTCATCTAAGCAAACTTATTTTATTTTATTTTATTTCTCTGGTTGTATGTGATGTAGAATCACAACATACATGCAGTCATACATAAAGCTAGGGCTATGATGTGCATCATATTCCACCATCTTTACTGTCCCCATGCTCCATCTCCCCTGCCACTCCTGTGACCACAGTTTCTCCATTCTTCCCATGTCCTCCCTTACATTATGGATCAGCATCCACTTATCAGAGATAATATTCGGCATTTAGTTTTTTGAGATTGACTTCCTTCACTTAGCATGATATTCTCCGACTCCATCCATTTACCTGCAAATGCCAGAATTTTGTTCTCTGTTATTGCTGATTAATATTTCATTGTGTATATATACCACAGTTTCTTTATCCACTCATCTATTAAAGGGCATCTAGGCTGGTTCCCATGTTTAGCTATTGTGAATTGAGCTGCTATAAACATTGAAGTGGCTGTGTAACTGTAGTATGTGGTTTTTAAGTCTTCTGGGTATAGACCAAGGAGTGGGATAAGTGGGTCAAATGGTGGTTCCATTCCAAGTTTTCTAAGGAATCTCCATACTGCTTTCTAGATTGGTTGTACTAATTTGCAGTTCCACCAGCAATGTATGAGCATGCCTTTTTCCCCACAACCTCGCCAACACTTATTGTTATTTGTATTCTTGATAATTGCCATTCTGACTGGCATGAGATGAAATCTTAGAGTAGTTTTGATTTTCATTTCTCTAATTGCTAGAGATGTTGAACATTTTTTTATATGTGTGTTGATCGATTGTATATCTTCTTCTGAGAAGTTTCTGTTCAGCTCCTTGGCCCATTTATTGATTGGGTTGTTTGTATTTTTGGTGTTAAGTTTTTTGAGTTCTTTATATATCCTGGAGATTAGTGCTCTATCAGATTTGCGTGTAGCAAAGATTTGTTCCCAGAATGTCGGTTCTCTGTTCACTTCATTGATTGTTTCTTTTGCTGGAAGAACCTTTTTAATTTGAATCCATCCCATTTATTAATTCTTGATTTTACTTCTTGTGCTATACAAGTCTTGTTAAGGAAGTAAGGTCCTAATCTGACATGATGAACATTTGGGCCTAGTTTTTCTTCTATTAGGCATTGGGTCTCTGGTCTAATTCCCAAGTCCTTGATCCACTTTGAGTTGAATTTTGTGCATGGTGAGAGATGGGGGTTTAATTTCATTTTGCTGCATATGGATTTACAGTTTTCCCAGCACCATTTGTTGAAGAGGCTATCTTTTCTCCAGTGTATGTGTTTGGCTCCTTTATCTAGTATAGGGTAACTGTATGTAAGTGGGTTTGCCTCTGTGTCTTCTATTCTATACCATTGGTCTACATGTCTATTTTGGTGCCAGTACCATGCTGTTTTTGTTACTATAGCTTTGTAGTATAATTTAAGGTCTGGTATTGTGAAATCTCCTGCTTCACTCTTCTTTCTAAGGATTGCTTTGGCTATTCTGGGTCTCTTATTCTTTCAAATGAATTTCATGATTGCCTTTTCTATTTCTATAAGGAATGATGTTGGAATTTTAATTGTAATCACATTGAATCTATATAGAACTTTGGGTAGTATGACCATTTTGAGAATATTTATTCTGCCTATCCAGGAGCATGGGAGATTTTTCCATCTTCAAAAGTCTTTTTCAATTTCTTTCTTTAGTGTCTTATAGTTTGCATTGTAGAGGTTTTACCTTTTTTGATAAATTGATTCCCAAGGTTGTTTTTTTTTTTTTTTTTTTTGAGGATATTGTGAGTGGGATAGTTTTCCTAATTTCTCTTTCAGAGGGTTTATCACTGATATATAGAAATGCAATTGACTTATGGGTGTTGATTTTATATCCTGTTACTTTGCTGAAATCATTTATTAATTCTAGAATTTTTCTGGTAGAATTTACTGGATCCTCCAAGTATAGAATCATGTCATCAGCAAATAATGATAGTTTGAGTTCTTCTTTTCCTATTTGTATCCCTTTAATTTCTTTCATCTGTCTAATTGTTATGGCTAGTGTTTCAAGGACTACGTTGAATAGCAGTGGTGAAAGAGGGCAGCCCTGACTTGTTCCCATTTTTAGAGGGAATGCTTCCAATTTTCATTCATTTGGATGATGTTGGCCTTGAGTTTAGCATAGATAGATAGATTTTACAAAGTTGAGGTATGTTTATACTATCAAGTTTTTCTAGTGTTTTGAACATAAAAGGGTGTTGTATTTTGTCAAATGCTTTCTTTGCATCAATTGATAAAATTATATGACTCTTATCTTTAAGCCCATTGATTTGATGGATTACATTAATTGATTTCTGTATGTCGAAACAAACTTGTGTCCCTGGAATGAACTCAACTTGATCATGGCATACTATTTTTTTGATATGTTTTCGTATGAGATTTGCCAAAATTTTATTGAGGATTTTTGCATCTTTGTTCATCAGAGATATTGGTCTGAAATTTCTTTGTTTGATGTGTCTCTGTCTGGTTTTGGAATCAGGGTGATACCTCACAGAATGAGTTTGGAAGGGTTCCCTCCCTTTCTATTTCATGGAATAGTTTGAGGAGTATTGGTATTAACTATTCTTTGTAGATCTTGTAGAACTTGGATGAGAATCCATCTGGACCTGGACTTTTGATTGGCAGGCTCTTTATAGCATCTTCTATTTCCTTGCTTAAAATTGACCTGTTTGTGTATGAGCTTTTGGTTCAGTTTGGTTAGGTCATATGCCTCTAGAAATTTGTCAGTGTCTTCAGGGTTTTCTATCTTACTGGATATTAAATTTTCAAAGTAGTTTCTAATTAGTCTTTATTTCAGTGGTGTCTCTCATGATATTTCCTTTTTTAATGTGAATTTTAGTAATATGGGTTTTCTGTCTCATTTTTTCAGTGTGGCTAAGGGTTTGTCAATTTTGTTTATTTTTTCAAAGAACCAGCTTTTTGTTTTCTCAATTTTTTAAACTGTTTCTTTTGTTTCAATTTCATTGATGTTAGCCCTGATTTTAATTATTTCCTGTCTTCTCTTTCTTTTGGTGTTGGTTTGTTCTTCTTTTTCTAGGGCTTTGATATGAAGATTCAGGTCATTTATTTGTTGACTTTTACTTCTTTTAATAAATGAGCTTAATGCAACTTTCCTCTTAGCACTGCCTTTATGGTGTCCTAGAGATTTTGATATGTTGTATCAGAGTTTTCATTTACCTCTAAGAATTTTTTTAAAAATCTCTTCCCTGATGTCTTCTGTTATCCTTGCATCATTCAATAGCATATTATTTAGTTTTTGGGTGTTTGAGTAGTTTCTATTTTTTAATCTGTCATTGATTTCTAATTTCATTTCATTGCAGTCAGATAGGATGCTGGGTAGTGTCTCTATTTTTTTGTATTTGCTACGACTGACTTTGTGATATAACATATGATTTATTTTGGAAAAAGATCCATGTACTGCTGAGAAAAAAGTGTATTCACTTGTTGATTGATGGAACACTCTATATATGTCTGTTAAGTCTTGATTATTGATTGTTTTATTGAATTCTATGGTTTCCTTGTTTAGTTTTTGTTTGGCAGATCTATCCAGTGGAGAGAGAGCTATGTTAAAGTCACCAAGTATTATTATGTTGTGTTCTATTTTTTTCTTGCAGGATTTGTTTGATATATATAGATGCTCCATTATTTGGGGCATAGATATTTATGATTGTTATGTATTGTTGATGTGTGATTCCCTTAGGAAGTATGAAATGTCCTTCTTTATCCCTTTTCACCAGCTTTGGTTTGAAGTCCACTTTATCTGATATGAGGATGGAAACTCCTGCTTGTTTACGCAGTCCATGTGAGTGATACATTTTTCCTACCCTTTCACTTTCAGTCTGTGGATGTCTTTTCCTGTGGGATAATTCTCTTAAAGGCAGCATATTGTTGGGTCTTTGTTTTTTTTCCAGTCTGTCAGTCTATGTCTTTTAATTGATGCATTTAGGCCATACACATTTAGGGTTATTATTGAAATATGATTTGTAATCCCAGTCATTTTGTTTTATTTTTGGTTTCTAATGTCACTTTGTTTCTCCTTTGATTGCCCCCCCTTTTAGTGTAGTTCTTCTCTTTGTATATTTTTCATTGTTGGTTGTCATTTCCTCCTCATGGAATATTTTGCTGAGAATGTTGTGTAGTGCAAGCTTTCTTGCTGTGAATTCTTTTAACTTTTGTTTATCATGGGAGGTTTTTATTTCATCATCAAATCAGAAGCTCAGTTTTGTTGGATATAAGATTCTTTGTTGGCATCCATTTTCTTTCAGAGCTTGGTATCTGTTGATCTATGATCTCCTGGCTTTTAGCATCTTGGTTGAAAAATCTGCTGAGATCCGAATTGGTTTCCCTTTATATGTAATCTGATTCTCTCTCTTGCCTTTAAAATTCTATCCTTATTCTGTATAATGGGCATTTTCATTATAATGTGCCTTGGTGTAGATCTATTGTAATTTTGTACATCTGGTATCCCGTAAGCCTCTTGTATTTGATTTTCCAATTCATTTTTCATGTGTGGGAAATTTTCTGATATTATTTCATTGAAGAAATTGTACATTCCTTTGGTTTGAAATTCTCTGGCTTCTTCTATCCCAATAAATCTTAGATTTGGTCTTTTGATGCTGTCTCATAATTCTTGTATATTCTGTTCATGATTTCTTACCATCTTCACTGTATGGTCAACTTTATTTTCAAGATTGTGTATTTTGTCTTCATTATCTGAGGTTCTGTCTTCCATGTGATCTAGTCTGTTGGTGATGCTTTCCTTTGAGTTTTTTATTTGGCTTATTGCTTCCTTCATTTCAAGAATATCTGATTTTTTTTTCACAATCTCTAGCTTTTTCTTAAAGTAATCTTTTGCTACCTGTATTTGCTCTCTTATCTCCCTGTTAGAGTGATCAATGTTGCCTTTATTTGCTCTCCTATTTCTTTGTTGAATTGATCAATTTTTTCCTGTATTTGCTTGCTTAAGTCATTCTTTAATTCGCAGATCATTTTAATTATGCACATTCTGAATTCTCTCTCTGACATTTCATCAACTGCGCTGTCAATGGATTATATTACTGTGAAATATAGGTTTATTTGGGGCACTTTCTTCCCTTGTTTTTTTCATGTTTATTATGTATCTTCTTTTCTTGCAATGCCAATCTGAGTTATAGCGGTTTCTATTCTATAATCTTGTAGTGACACTACAGATTACCTGTATCTCACCTTGGAGTTCTGGTCCCCAGCACGTTTCCTCAGATGGACCCTACTGCCACTAAATTTGGTGGCAGTGGTAGTGGAAGTACCTCCAGAGGGCAGTGGGAGTGTCCTTGGCTGGGCTCCCTTGATGGTCCCTGAGGGTGGTTTTGAGCCCTCTCTTGCACTCCTACCCAGTTGGCAGGAACTCTATAGCGGAACTGGGGAGGTCCCAGACCTCACTTAGGCAGGGTCTCAAGCAGGGGTCTTTGTGGGTGACCGGATATGGGTATGGGCTCCCCTGTGGTTGGAGGCAGCTAGCAGTCTCAGGTCTGCCCTTGACTGGGATCCTGTAGGGGTCCCTGAGAGCTGTTTTGGGCCCTCTCTTGTGCTCCCACCTGGTTGGCAGAAACCCTTGAATTTATCCTTAAAAGTAGCATAAAATATTATTGAATAACCCTTGGTCACACATGTTATGCCAGCCAATCTGATTGGGTACTTATCAAGTTTTGAGAATTTAACTAATTTAGATTTTCCTTTTAAGCACATTAATTTATTTTTCGAGTGTGGCAGAGAATATAATGTTCATACTCTTTAGAGAGCAAAGTGACCAAATACAGGCTTACAAATGTACAAGCAGAGTCTGCCAAAGTGATTTGTTGGTAACCTGTTAAACACAGTATATATTCTTTTTGCCTGATGGAAATGAAAACTTGATGTTCTATAAGAACAGGGTGTAAAGTTATTGCAATATTCACAGATAAAACACCAGTTCTCTATGTTGTGCCTTTCCACCTTGTTTACATCTTCTTGATTATTCAAATCAAGTATTTTTATTAGCATTATAACATTAATTTTGTTCCTCATCTCATTTCTAATCTCGTTTCTCTGTTTTTCAGTGTTCTTTGTTAGATTTCATTCATTTTGGACTTCTGTTTTAATAGTATTCAAGTTGATCATTAATAATCTGTTAGCATTTCTGTTGTGATTTCTCTGAATTCTTAAACTCACTTCAACCATTTTGCCTCTCCTTAAAGCATTTAAAATTTGAGTAAGAAAATAAAGGATCAAATTGCAAAAAAAAAAAAAAAAAAAAAACCCTAAATACTATGGAAAGAATAGTACTTCATATACATTTTCACAAACTATTTTGTTTAAATTGCATTACTTTAAAATGGGACAAAAAATCAGGCTGGGGATATAGTTCAGTTGGTAGAGTGCTTGCCTCACAAGCACAAGGCCCTGGGTTTAATCCCTAGCACCACAATCACACAAAAAAATGCTACAAAAAGTCAATACTTGTTGTAAGCAATTACTGTCTGCCAATATTTGTCAGAAATTGCTGGCAATATCATTTGCTATGAACGTTTTATTATTTATTTATGGTGAAATTGATTGGTGGTATTTATTTAATATGGTGATATTTATTTATGGTGAAATGATTGCTTGACAATCATACCAAGCTGAACACAGGGAAAAACATCTTCAAAAGAGCAGGAAAAGTTTGTCTTATTGTGGATGACTATCATCATCTTCCTGTTATATACAAAGCTTACACATTCTACCTGATTGTAATATTCAGATTCTGAGAAAAACTGAGAACATTATTTCATTTATAGGTTATTCTATGTGAGGATAATTTATGACTGATGATTGTAGATTTATCAGTAAGCCTGTCTTCCTTTCTGCATCTAACAGATATTTTTGTAATTACACTCCCTCCTAATGTAACTATGGAAGTCAACTCCCACATACATGAATGGGCAGCTTTAACTTGATAGAAACAAACAAAATCATAAATGGTTTCAAAATGGATATACATAAGGATAGTGATATCTGTGTTTCACAAAGATTCATATGCAATAGTTTCTGCTTTAGGCTATGAGGGAAAAATGAATTTGAAGCAAAGGTATATCAGCTATACATTTTTTGTATAATAAGCCAAATATTACTAAAGACTTAAGGTATGCTCAGAATAAAGATTACTGCACGTAAGATGAGTTATAGCTAAAAGAATATCTTTTTGTAAGTATAAAATGGTAGGCAAAATTCTAATTCTGCCACCAGATGGTCTTGAATTATTGAAAGAGAATCTCTTCTGACTCTGAAAATACATGCACTTTGGTAGTAATTACTCTCAGTATAAAATTAAGACATTTTTGAATGACAGTCTTAACTTCAAAGTGATAAAATAAGAAAAATAAGCATTTTTTTCTGAATGTTGAAGTCTCTCTCTACTACTGATAGTACATTGGAGGAGAGGCTAGTTCAGTGTCACATCATGCAACAATTTCTGAGTCCTAGTTTCTTCCATTGGGCTTAGCAAGTTGCACAAAGGCAATTTATGACCCTTATGACACATTTATGAACCTTAAAACATAACATCAGTCTTAGGTGATTTTTATGAACTTTCTAGATTATATTTTGTAGCTTTGTTTACTTATAATATAATATATAAAATATTTCTATTATTTTATACAGTGGAGAAAATAATCACCTCCAAATACATATGGATAGAATCCCCTTCATCAATTGCTACATTTTGTTCCAATGGTAAAAATTAAACAATAGAGAATCCTTTCTATTGATACTCTTCAATTCTTTACACTAAACAAAAACAAATGAACCAACTAAAACCAAAAACAACAAAACCCCCAACAAAAGAGAATAGAAACAGAGAGTCTGGTGATAACCTGTAGCAGTGGAGCCATTAAATTGCCTCATTTCTGCAAATCCCACCAGACTCTTAGTTCACCAGGTGCATAGACTTAGTTCTCTAATCCCCATCCTCCAATAATACCCAGTTTCCTTAGCTTGGCACCATATTTTATGGCCTAAACTCTCTCTCTATCCAAACAACTTCTGAGATACTTCAATTTCCTTATTTTGAGTTACAGAAATCCATAAAATATTCATCAAGCTGACTCTAATCAATGATTTCAGTCATTATTGGTCCCCAAGAGCTTTGTGGTAAATGACTGAAAAAATTCCGTACGCAATCCAGTAGAATTTTAAAGATGAAATTTAATCATGAAGGTATGACTTAAAGAAAGGAAAACTTCCCCAAACATGCATGCTTGAGTCCAAACGATTATATTGTTCTCAAAAATCAAATATAAAATTCAAATTCCATCAGAATACCATGAGCAGATTGAATTTACTTTTCAACAGTCTATTAACTATTTGCTTGGGGTGGATTTGCCTTAAGAAAGGGGAAAACTCAACAACCCATTTTGTGCCAAAATTAATTCTAACAGTAATACATTTTGTGCTCCACTGACTTTCAATTTATTACCAGTGGAGCTTGGTTGATTGTTTTGATCTTCAGTTTATTGGCAATGAAGTAGGATTTACTGTGCCACCGCCTTTCAGTAACATAAATGTTACTTCATTGAACTAGTGCCTCATTGTGAAGCACTACAGGAAAATAATTTGTCTGTCTTTTCTTAAATTTATAATGCTTCTGAGTGCGGTAGAATGTTTTATGTCAAATTTGTCTCCTTGCATATTTATTTTTGCAATTTCAATTCTTAGGAGGCAAAATATGTTGGTCTAAGGAGCTGCCATTGCAATTTGATTATACTGACACCAGATGGCAGTGAATAGGTCCCGAGGTAGTAGATAAAAGAATACAGGTGCATTTATACTCAAAGCTTTGTGCATATTTTTAAAATATTAAATGCCAAGCAATATACTCTCTCCACTGTCAAAAAAACCAAGAGGATATCTATATCATGAAAATTTGATCTTGTGACTTATGTAATTAGATTCTCTATTGGCCTAAGTATCCCGAAACTTAGTGTCTTAAAACACTGTTTTTATAATATCTCATGATTTCTTTGTGTGAGTGTGTGTGTGTGTGTGTGTGTGTGTGTGTGTGCAGAACTCATTTGAGACTTGAGTCATTTGTTCTTGGTTAACTCACTGAGTGCTGGCTGCTCAGGGGCTGAATTACTAGTCGAAGTCATCTGTGCTCATGGATCTGGTACCTGCGTGGAGAAAATGCAGAGTCTGGACTTACCCAAGATAATCAGCCGGAGCATGAAAAAGTGGTCTTTTCTGTGTAGTTTCAGGATTCCAGCCGGTGTCCAAGGGATTGTGGGTGGATATGAAGACTATGTCAAAGCCAGGGGCCTAGAAACTCATGTATAACTTCTGCCACATTCATTTCATTGAACTTGCTTATTAAGGCCACCCTAGATTCAAGAAGGATGGAACTGGTTATCCCATTTCTGACATGGAAAGAATGCTAAAGAATTTGAACCATCTTTGATCTATCACATCACTCATATGCTCAAAATAACCTTTCTATTTTTCTTTTGAATGGTTTTAAATAAGTATGATTTGTCCAGTATAAGCATGATTGTCTAGTCAATTCTTTTCTTAAAATTGATACTTTAAAAAAATTTCCTAATTTATTTTTATTTAATACACATTTAAACAGGTCCTAACATTAGTGGTCTAATTTAACGAACACTTAAGTACCATTCTAAGCACTTTACATATATTGACTCATGCTATCTTCATAATAACCCTATAATGTAATTACTATTTTAAAAATCAGAAAATTGAGATATAGTGTTTACATAACATTTCCTAAGTTTTCACTTAGATAGTTGTTAAGATTTATATTTCAATCTGAAAAATGTGGTCCCTAAATCCTTGCTTCTAACCACTACCATCAGCTCTTAAGTAGTCTCTTTCCTCTGGGTGTAAATACCTGTTTTCTCTATTGATTTGTCTATGTGGTGAAAGTCAAAGTAATTTTTCCAAAACCAACTCTGTTAACAGCTCCTCTATGAAACATCTTTAGGGCTTTTCATGTGTATCTACTTTAGCCATGATTATATTATTTGCTGTGTCTGTTTTCCCTATTTGTACATTAAAGAACACTGAATGTGTTCTCCAATTTCCAAACCTGAAATTTCAGCACAGTGCTAGGCACATGATTGATGGTCTATAGTTATTTTATATAATAAATGAAGGACGAGAGGTATTTCAGTGTGTGTTCCTTTTATTCTGTATTTTGAAGGCTGCCTCTGAAGCCTGGACCACTTTTACGTCATTATAGTTACACTAGAACATATTTTAACAATACCTATGAGGAGATGTACAAATATTCTCCTTTGATCTGAATCATAATATATACATTTTATAAATCTTGTGATTTTTTCCCATGCTAGTAATACCTAAAGCATTTCATTTTGAAGGGAATGTTTTATTTTAGGAGCTTTCACTTTGTGTGGAGAGATCATAAATGTTGTACGTTTCTAGCTGAGGTTTCACAGTGAGACATTGACTCTATAAAAATTCAGTGGCATTGGAGAATACTAAGAATATTATTACAGTTAGTGTAGCTATCTAGAGAATGAGCTAAGTAGAAAAGAAAATCCATATTTAATTAAAAGTAAAATAGCTAGGCATATAATGTGTAAGAAAGAAATGATATACATGAACAGTATTCATTTAATGCTTAATGAGAACATCTGGTCATATTTCTAGATTTTAAATTTAGACTGCAGAACAGAGAAAGGCCTTCTTTCCCTCCCATAGGCGACAATATAAAGTCAAAGCTTAAATGATATAATGAGTAGATTTATGCAATTCAATTGTGGTATCTTTAAAACTTAACATAAAATTATACTGTGTAGGATGAAAGGTGCTCAAAGAAGATAGGAACCAATATTTATCTGGTAATCAAGTTGCTGTGCAGAATGAACAATGAATGCATAATGCAGACAGAACCTTACCAAATAATTTGTTTTGGTCAGAAATCCTTCTGAATTAAATTGAGAGTTTTAAAGAGTTTAGTGAGAACACAAAGAGGAGAGAGCACTTATAGAATTATATTCCCAAAGCACTCATTTTAAAAGGGCTTAAATTTATGAGCTCACTGAGTATGTTTGCAACAATGTAGAATAAGCTTAATAGAAATGCTTGGAACAATGCAAATGATGTTTTTGAATAACATACCTTGTTAATTCATGGCTAAAATAAAAATGGTGGTGGAATATACAGTGTAATTTTTTAATATTCTAGGAGATAAAAATATTTCAAATTATTTTTTCAAGATTTTCAATGCAAAGGATAGAAGAGAATTTGATCTCAAGTAAGGGTGTGATTCTTACTATGATAAAGGGGATGGTATTATACAAAAAACAAGGTGAATGAAAAATGCTTTGCATAATAATGCAAAGTAATTTTTGGGTGGAATTTGATGTGAAATATTGTCTTATATTTCACATATTAGTAAATCATTGAGTAAATTATGGAAGCTGTTTAAAACAATGATCTTAAGTAAGAGCTGAAATAATCCAGGAAAAGACTTTAATTTTATTATTCATTCTTTAAACAACCATCTCTCTGAACTTTAAATTCAAAGGTTATAAAGAACAATTTTATAAATATAAAATTGTCTTGTTAAAGACTGATTATTGCATATTAAAAATTTAAGTATATAATGAGCACTTCTATGAACTGAACACACTTGGATTGAGTTTTACTCATATCATTTTCAATTTATCCACTATAGTTCAGAAAACTCTGCTTTACCGAAGGATTTTAAAACTTATCTTTTTCATTACAATTTAGGGTTTCTATGCTTTGCCAGTTAAGTCTAAATAGATATGTGTTTCCTTTATTTAGAATAGTTCATAAAAGCTCAACTTTTAAAAGCTATTATTTTAGTTTCTTTAATCAAAATATATTTGGCTAGACACAATTAAAAAAAAACAAAATTGATACAACTCCGTCTTTTACCCTTGTCCCATAGATTAACAACAATCAAAGCAAAATGTTAAAAATAATAATACATTTTCACTTTTCTTTAACAGGATACAAAAGAAATGAATAAAGAAAGATGTAAGTGCTATGTCCACAGATGATAGATATTTTATTTATATTTATTGAATAGGGGCTGTGGAAGCCTGGATTGAATAGGGGCTGAATAGGGGCTTGTGGAAGCCTGGATTGAATATATGGCACAAGAGATTCTAACTAAATTGTATGAAATTTCTTTTAGGAGCTTGCTCTCTAGAAAAGTATAGCAGTTTGAAATGAACACCCCAAAATGGCAGATTTTTGCCCAAGGTGGTATTCATTCTGGGTTGAGTAAAGGTAAGCCTAATCTTTTCGAACTCTCAGTAGGAATGATCCTTGGTTTCTAAAAGTTTAAGAAACTAATATTATTCAGAAGTTGGATTATTACTTAAGACTGACCACTGGTGAAATTCTTTATTGACAAAGAATTTCAATTGCAAAAATGCTTTGCCAGTCAAGTGTTTTAATTGAAAAGTCTTGTCTATGATTGCTGCTGGTATGCATTTATACATGAATATCTAGGGCATGGAATTTTGAGTCCAGGGTCTTTGGTGCTTTCTTGGACAGTCAACAAACTCAAAATTTGCCTACTTAATTAGGTCTCTTACAAAAGATAGATGTTCTCTTTATTTGTCTGTAAAAATTTCATTAAGTTATATTCTGATCTGGGAAATTTTCTTTCTTTAAGATTACATATTTCCAAGTATATTCACTTCATGCTGCTCTTCTAGCTTAATTGTTTGTTGTAGATAAATTTCTCTTTTTCTGAATTGTGGGGGAATGATATGTATTTCTCACACTTTCCAGAGTGTGATAGGGACAGAGCTAGAGACGGGCACATGTGTGCAAGCGCACACACACACACACACACACACACACACACACGCAGAATATGTATATCAGTATAAAATTATACACACAGTTTTAGCATGAGTTTTATGAATATACTAAAGTTTACACACATAAATTATTCCAGGGAAGTATGAGGCCACAATCTGTATAAAGAAATTCAGTATCTATTGCAGAAGGAGAAAAAAACGAATAAAAAGGGTAAAGTTGATGCATAAAAAGAAAACAACAATGGAAATCTTTAGTGATCTCATAGGACCAAATTAGTCAAGGGAATCTTTTAATTTCTTCCAGAAAGTTAAAATATATTTTCCTCCATCTTAGTATTTCCTACTTTGAGGAAGTTGTAGAGTATTCATGAACAAAGAGCTTATGTAGATATATTTTTGGTCTGCGTGGTGTATCTGTTTCTCTGGCTTTTTTTCATGTCAGACCTTGACTTAAAGTCATGAAAAGAATCTTTAGAACTCCAGAGGGCAGTTATTAATCCAAAAAAATTGTTGACAAAATTCCTTTATATTGTTATTTAAGTTTAATTAAATAATAGATACTAATTTGTACTAGTTGCTGATGTCTCTCATTGTGAGCTTTCCCTCCCTACATACCTCTGAAATTCTGAGTAGAATAAACTATTCCCTATACTTGTCTTTTGGAGTGCTGATATGCTCAGCTCCACAAGTAAGACCTGGTCAGCATTTTTTCCTGGTTCTTTTGACTCTATTTTGTGCCAGTGATTATTCACCAATGGTAATACTAGGTGATAATGGGTCCCTTTTCATTTTAACAATTGAGAAGTTTCCTTTATTCTTTAATGGAGAGATTACAAAGCAACAAGCATTCACTCTTTCCCCTGGACAAGTCCAAGTTATACAAATTAAAAACAGTATCATGTGTAAATTTACTTTCTCTTGTCATAACATGTAAATTATCACAGGTGTGATGTTTCTTGCTTTCCTAATGGTGATTTATAAACTCTCTACGTTCACAAATAAACAAATAATTTTCTCATGGCAAATGTCTAAGTATGTCCTTCAGTCTGTTAAGTTGGAACTGTCCAGAAGTGTCCCAAGGAAGGGGAATTTGTGATGAAAGGAAAAATATACACAGCATGCCTGACTCCTGCATTTAGGTTTAAATAACTTATTGAATTACTATCACCCAAGACAAATTTAAGGTATCTTGAGTCTAACCAAGCCACTGACTAAGTAGAAATTGAATTCAATCCATTTGTTCTCTCCAAAGACTCTGATTCATTATCAATACAATGATGACAGGAGCAAGAAAATTGAGAAAAGAAGGAGAAACATTGTTAAATAGAAACATCATTGTTGCTACCAGGACAACCATAAGACACAAAAGCCTATTGCAGTAATAGCTAATGATGACCATAGGAATTATCCTATAAATAAGACCAAATATTTTTCATTCAAAGAGGAAATAAAATTTCTTTACTGGTAATAATGAATATATTATTAGTTATGTAAAAAAAGTAACTATTTTAAGTGTTTTTTAAAACCACCAGAGAGGAAAATATTCATGAATTATTAAATAAATGCAAGACTAACCTCATTTATTAAACTGTGAGCTCTTCTTTGGACTTTATCAATTTTGCAGTGTTCCATTTAGGGAGAGAATCTTCTTACATATACGTAATTTTATATTTCATATTTTTTTAAATGAGAACAGAATTTTATCTGATAGTCTGTGTATATTTGACCACATCACCTTTTCAAAAAAAATACCACTTACTCTAAATAAATATTACCAGTAGGACTGAATTTCAACTGCAACAATCATCTAAAAAAAGCAAACAAACAAATAAATGGGTGATATTTTCCATTTAGGAGAAAGACATTTAAACTAATGAATATTCATAGTGAACAGTGCACTGACAATCCAGGCTAATTTTTGTTCCCATCAAGCCTACACAATGCACTCTGGGCCCAGAGATGTTGGTATTGACACAGGAACACTGCCACCACCCACAAGTACCCACTGGCTGGACAGATCTGGGAACTTCATCACTATACCATGATGCTTCCTTTTTGTTTTTGCCCTTCAAAAGTCAATATTGAATGTTAAAAGCTTTTTCTATGACTATTATGGTCATAGCTTTAAAAACTAGAATCAGTCTAGCCCATTTGTTTTACCTAAATATTTCTCCTGAATACATTTTCAGGTTTTGTCAGTTTTGATGTCTTCTTAATATAAATTGAAATCATGCTGGCTTAAAAATGTAAAATAATATTAAATTCTTATAACATCCAGAAATTCCTAGTGGTGCATTATGTTGAAAGAAAAACATATGAATTCAATGATCTGAATGAATTTTTAGTAAATTACAGAAAATCAATATGAAGAACATATTTAAATAATGCTTGCAAAAATTAAGAAAATGTTATCAGCAGTAATAGTAGTAATTGTTAATCCTCTTTGATTGCCTAGGATTTCATCAATTTGTCACTTAAAAACATGGAATTTTTATTTTTCATTAAGTACTACTTGTTTACCCTTATAGTTTGCACATAATAAAAGGAGGCTTGATTTATACTAGAACAAGAAATATGGAGACCCATTATAGGGCAATGAACAAAGGTTACATGTCTCAGTAAAGTCTGAGTTTCCAGGAGAAGGAAAGTTGTTAAGTTGAGAAGTAAAATTCTGACCTTCATCTTTAGTTCCGTAGGTCTGGCAATACTATTATTATTATTATTAGTAGTAGTAGTATTATTTACTATTATACCATTATCTTACCCCAGTAGCTGGGAAATGGTACCAATACATATGCTGCATGGATGTTTCTGCTAAGACCACTGTCGTTGACACTTCTGAGAGCAAGATGCATCCACCAACTCTGTACATACTACCACCCCCACTCAGGTGGATAGAGATGACCACAGGGATCTCATTCACAAGCCTGGACCCTAATAACAGAGGAGCTAGAAAGACCACAATCTGGCACTTTTGGTATCTAGAGTAGGAAACAGGCTTTGTCTGATAAATTGAAGGATTTACTAAATATAAGATGGAGATACAGATATTGGTAGCCAAAATAAATATGGATATCCATATATCTCCCAATCCTCTGTAGCTTGGATTACATCAGTTTGCTCCTACATCTTTATAGAAGCCAATTAGAGTTCATTGGGTTCATAAAGCAGCAGCATCAACTCTCAGTCCATTTTCTTTAAGGTAGAGAAAATAACTTTGTGAGACTGAGAGGCTGTTGATGATCCATCAGGTCAAACTTGAAAGAGGAGGTGGACTCTGAGTGACATATAAAACAGGGAAGGAAGAGCAAAAGGAAATTGAGCTGGAAATTTAAGGAAAGATATCAGTACCAATCCTGTTGCTGAACTTCTAAAAACAGCTATTTTATGTTACCAGATTTTCCTAGTCTTAAGAATTACCTTAGGAATGTGTTATAAATTAATATTTCTAGCATAAACACATGCCCAATAAAACTGAGACTCTAAAGGACTTGTCATGCTTATTTTTCATGCATGTTTAAGATGATTCTTATGCTCAGCTCAGTTTAGGAAAGTCTGGGAAGTTGGATCATGCTGTATGACATTAAGTTGTAGCTTGCAGTCTG
>PVHX01019680.1:0-33869 GCA_004024805.1 Geosciurus inauris
GCATTATGCTAAGTGAAGTAAGCCAATCCCAAAAAACCAAATGCCGAATGGTCTCTCTGATTAGTGGATGCTGATGAATAAGGGAGGTGGGAATGGGAAACATAAGAGAAATAGAGAAACACTGGACGCGACATGGGGGAGGTGGGGGGCAGGAAAGGGGAATGGGTATAGTAAAGATGGTTGATAAAAAAAATATATAAATATATATATATATACTGTTCATTGAAAGTGCATATAAAGATGTTTAATATGAAGAATGTAATCTGCTTATAATTTTGTGCAAAGTTAGAAAAATTATGATTGTAACAGTATTTTTTCTATTTGCCTCAACAAATGTTTTCAGTGAATAGTGTGTACAGCTTCTGAAAATTTGTTTTTTTCTGTTATGTTTGATAACATGTATTAAAATGCAACTTTTGAGAAAAATAAAAAAATAATAATAATAAAAAAAAAAGATCAGTTGCAAGAGGCTTGGGGGAGAAGTATGTGGGAAGACAGCTTACAGTCAGCGTGAAGTATGAAGATTTTTAAAGATCACATGTTAGTACCTACCATTTTTAAAGATCATATGTTAGTGAACACTAACATGAAACACTGAACAGCCAAGATAAAAGAATTTTTTTGACATATCCAGTAGAGTTCAGTGACCTTTGTCATAGACAAAAAAAGAATCTTCACAATAGGCATGTGAATGGAGTGGCTGTCGCAGCAGAGATGGAGGCTGTGTAGGACCCAATAGCATGGCCTCCCACTTGCCAAGGCCAGTCTAAATAAAATGAGATACTATTTCACAACCTACAAAATGGCTAAAGTTAAAAAGATGGGCAATGGCAACTATTGGTGAGAACTGTCATTCATTGCCAATAGGAGAATTAAAAGAGACAACCATTTACCAGGGATTAGCAAACTTTTTCTGTAAAGGACAAAATAGTAAATATTTTTAGAGTGGATAGTTTCTATGGTAATGGCTTTCTTTGCAATTGTAGCATTAAATCAGTCATAAATAGTACATAAACAAATGAGCATGGCTAAATTCCAGAAAACTTTACTTTAAAAACTGGAAACCTAATCATAAGCCATAATCTGATGGCTATGTTCCATTACACAGACATTTGCCAACTAAGTACATATGCATATGTTCGCAGAAAGAGGTGAAAAAAATCTTCTTGGTAACTTGATCTAGGATTAGCCTAAACCAGAATTGATCCAAATGTATCACGTCAGGAGAATGGACAAAGTGTGGTATTTTCATGTAATAAAATACAGACAACATAAATGAAATTCAAAGACATTGACTAAAAGAAATCTGCTACAAAAGAGCACACTCCATGTATCAGTTATCTTTTGTTGCGTAACATATCACTCCCAAAACTTAGTAGCTTAAAGTAACAGCTATTTATTTAGCATGAGTCTGCAGGTCAGCAATATGATTTGGACTTGTTGGGGCTGTTCTGATCTTGGCCAGGTTCACTCATACATGTGCAGTCAACTACTGAGACAGCTGGTCCTGGCTAGTACAATTACCAATTTACATGAAATGCCAGGGTCAAGTGACCATGTTCAAACAGATCAAGAGGGTGTAATCAGCAAAATCCAAACCCAGAAGCTATAGGATAAACTATCACCATCTAACTTTTTAAAAAAATGATCAAGGGAATTAAATGAGAAATTGAAGAATGTATAGGTTAGTAGAATCAGAAATGTATCAGCCAAATGTAAAGTTTGACCTTTTTAAAAGAATCTGGTTCAAACAAATGCAAAAATTAAGTTTTAAAAATTTTTAATGAAGAAAGAAAAAATATTTAAAGACAAAGAAACTTGAAAATCAACTATATCTGATAATATTAAGAAATTATTGTTAATATTTTAGGTGTGATTATTATGTTTTAACTACTTTTTAAATTTTTCTTGCTTTTGGACTTATACATTCTGAGATGCTTGTGGGTAAAATTCAATGATGGTTGGGATTTGCCTCAAAATAATTTGCCGAGAGGTGGAATTGGGTGGAATAGAAATGACAAAAAAAAAAAAAAATGAAGAGCCGGGCGCAGTGGCACATGCCTGTAATCCCAGCACTTTGGGAGGCTGAGACAGCGAGTTCAAAGCCAGCCTCAGCAATGGCGAGGCGCTAAGCAACTCAGTGAGACCCTGTCTCTACATAAAACACAAAATAGGGCTGGGGATGTGGCTCAGTGGTTGAGTGCCCCTGAGTTCAATCCCCAGTACCAAAAAAAAAAAAAAAAAAAAATGAATTGGTAATTGTTGAAATTGTATAATGGGAGCAGGGATTTCTTACATAATTCTATCTACTTTTATAAATGTTAAAACCTTGTCATAATAAAATGCTTTTTTAAACCAAGGGAGAAAACTGAAATACATGGAAGAAAAATGTCCTTCTTTTGCTGGGTGTTATGTCTGCTGTGCTGGCAGGAACCTTGGCAGCTTTCTTCTGACATTGAATGGCAGAGCAGAACAGGGAAGCATATGCCTGCATCCTTGATAACAGTATTGAACTATTATTAATCAGTCCTGGAAACACTCTATCTTCTATTCTTTTTATATGAGATGATAAGTTTTCCTCATTTTTGGTTGAGTGTTCTGTGATTTACAGGCAAAAGCATCCTAACTGACAGAGAATGACATGAAATTTGTGTGATTGACAAGATCAGAGAGTTTAATTCAAAATTGTGAGACTGGTTATAAAGAAAATGTCTGAGCCTCCTTCAGATACCGGAAAGTCAAGCTGGTATACATTTGTTTTCAGTACCACTGAGCCTTGCTCTATTTCACTAAATGGATTTTCAGACTTGTATAGACAACCAGAGTACTTTCATTTTCTCAGTAATTCATTTTTAAAATTTTAGGAAAGCCAAAACTATGCTTCCAAGATTGTCTATTTTGAATGTTTATGTGTAATGAAATAACATTTTAGCACAAAATGTTTTAATGCAAAATTGTGGCTATTCACAGGATAATTATAAGATAAAAGCAAAATATTAATTTATGGTCTACTGTAGAGAGTATAGCTTAACACAGAAGCACAGGTTCAAATTTCTGTCCATCTAATCATTCTATTCTGGGCTATATATATGATGGTTTAAATTTAAGACTTTTTATGAATGGAAATTCTGGGTTGCTAGTCCTCCAGGACATCCTGATCTTTCTTGCAATAATGTATATGTATGTAGTGTTTTACAGTTTGAGAGGTCATTTGACATAAATTATTTAATTTTCAAAATGATCCAATGAGGTAATGTGGGCTTTCAGAGAGAGAGAGAAAAAAAAGAGACCTTTACTAGATGAAGACCCAAAACTCTGAACATGACCAGTCATGCTTGTCTCTTCAGTTAGATGAACAAAACTGCCTGTATATGCTTGTAATGGATCAACTAGAACAAAAACATAATTAATTTAAAGGTCACCAGATTCAAAGACATACAATGTGCTCACAAATGATCTACGACTAACCTGACCAATGAGAAACATGTGAACCCCAAGTGGGGTTGGGGTTTCAGAAATCACTAAAAAAGTAGGAGCTTAATGTTCTTCCACTTCATATTTGCTAATATGGTAACGAAGATTATAACAATGTACGTTTAATTTGTATTTCTCTCATTTGGTAAATGGTTATGTGGTTTTCACATTTACTTGCCTTTTTTATTTGTTTTTCTGTATCTGTGATTTTTCCTGGTGTGTGTGTGTGTGTGTGTGTGTGTGTGTGAGAGAGAGAGAGAGAGAGAGAGAGAGAGAGAGAGAGAGAGAGAGAGAGAGCACATTTTTCTCCATTTATTTATTTTGGTACCAGGAATTGAACCCAGGGGATCTTAACCACTGAGTCCCATCCCAAGGTCTTTTTATTTTGAGATATGGCCTCGCTAAATTGTTAAGGCTAACGTGGAACTTGTGATACATTTGTTTTCAGTACCACTGAGCTTTGCTCTACTTTACTAAATGGATTTTCAGACTTGTATAGACAACCAGAGCACTTTCATTTTCTGAGTAATGGGATACTCCTGCCTCACTATCTCAAATTGCTCGGTTTACATGCCTGTGCCACTGTGCCCAGAGATTTATTAGCCCTTTGGTATTGTTTTAAGTCATTAACTCTTTTTTTTTGGTACGGAGGATTGAACTCAGGGGCGCTTGACCACTGAGCCACATCCCCAGCCCTATTTTGTGTTTTATGTAGAGACAGGGTCTTACTGAGTTGCTTAGCGCCTCGACTTCGCTGAGGCTGGCTTTGAACTCGCGATTCTCCTGTCTCAGCCTCCCTAAGTGCTGGGATTACAGGTGTGCGCCACGGCACCTGACTCATTATTTCTTTGTATTTACTAATTTCTTCCTTCTGCTTTCCTCGTGTTTATTTTTACATTTCCCCCCTAAACTTTTACTTGTTTACTATGATTTAGCTGCTTTAGCGGTATCACATAAGCATCTATATATCGTGTTTACTATATGTTTACTACATATAGTATTTTTATTACTCTCCACCCTCATTTGACTTTTTCCCCATGGCTCGGATTTTTTATGGAAAAGGTGACAAGGGAGCGTTCCTCCCCCTGCAGCTGAACCAGACAGGAGGAATCCGGCGGCTTACGGAAACACACAGCACCAAGGCGCTGGAAGGCCGAGGAGAGAATGGACCCTTCCCCTAGTAGGCTGGCACCTGGAGGGGCGGGGAGACCACACCCCTAGGACACGCGGCCCTACCGGCCAATCGTCACCACCGAAGCCTTCCTCTGTTCTTTGATTGGCTTTTGTGGAGACGCCCCCTTCTTTACTTGGAAGGGACGGTGGCCGGCGGTGGACATTAGGCTTAAGGAGCGGAAAGGGCTTAAGTGTGTGGGACGCAGCCTCCCTTCTGCAAGCAGTCAGGCTCTCTGGATATGGCGGCGGCCTCGGCAGCGTCAGTTCTGCTGGTGGCGGCGGAGAGGAACCGGTGGCAGCGTCTCCCGGTCCTGCTGCTGCCGCCGAGGTGACGGCAGCCGGAGGGGCGGTGGATCAGTGGTCGGGGGATAGGGAAGAGGGTGCATGGACCCGCGTGAGCTGTGGGAAGTGCGGAGGAATCCAGGGTGGCGGGGCTGGGAGAAGACTGAAGGAAAACCCCAGCCGCTTCCTGGGGGTTTCTGCCGTCGGTCTGGGGGTTTCTGCCGTCGGTCTCTGCATCGGAAATGAGATATCCCCACCCATCACTTTCTTTACTTACCTCTTCTCGCATCCACCCTTCAACCCGCCACTGGCTTGTTTTTCCACTTACGAGGATTGGGGAAGAGAAAGAGCTGGGCCTGCTATTCTCCATGCCTCTCTCGACACTGTGCAGCTCCTAGGCGTTTACTTTGTACTTTCGCAGCACTGTTTGTATGGCAGCGTTGTTACAATCCCAGTTCTGATGAAGCTCAAGGAAACCAAAGACCTGCCCAAGATCACACAGTAAGAAGTGGGACCTGGACGTCCTCAAAGTCCCTTATAGTTCAGCTCTAGTATCCAAATCAAAGAAAGACTCCTGGGATCTTTTCCCATTGTTAGAGTGCATTAAGTTAAGAGTAAATTTACTTTCCATAGGGCTGGGACATTTGCCAAAAGCTCTTGTACCCAAGTTGGAACAGAACTTACCTATCAAATGACTCACTCTAGTAACCTGACTCCAGATCCATTTCAAATTTGAGCTCCAGGCATCAGTGATGATTACTTTGGCAGTGAAAACACCCTCAGATTTGCAGGTAGCTTGTAGCTTGCTTCTTTATCTTTCTTTGCTTCAGTGTTAATCATCTTCCACCATTCTGGAAAGACAGTGTAGCTTAGTGTTCAAAGGCACAGACTGCAGTTAGAAGGTTGGTTCTCACGAGATGTGTGACCTTGGCTGAGTTAACCTACTATCTCTGCTTCAGTTTTCTTGCTTAGGAGGAGGTGATAGTACATGTATCTGCAGGAGATAATGCCAGTATCTTCAGTTGCGCAAATTAACACATGGAAAGAAGTTTAAACAAAATTGACCTGTTTCAATCATTTCATAAACACACTTTGCAGACTCAACCATTTAGACAAACTTGTTTGTGTGCTTTTATTTTCCACAAGTGATGGTAGCTGCCTTGGACCCTCAGTTACTAAATTATAGGACTTGCCTAAACAAAAAAAGAAAGTTGGTGGAAGTATTATTAGTGCCCTTCTGTTTCTTCTGACTTTTCTTCAGTTTCCAGAGACCTTCAGAACACTACCACAGACCCCTTTCTCTCTTTCCCTCTCTCTCTCCCCCACTTGTCTCTTTTCCCTCTCAAAACTTACGTAGTTCCTATTGAATGATTTTTACAGTAGCTGTCACCCTAGAAAGTGTTAAAGCTGTTGATGGTTTATAAAATTAAAAAATTGAATCAGTATAAGGATTTTTCATTTCTTTTCATGCCATGATCCTCCAATAGCTTAGAGAAAAGAATTTCTAGTGGTAAATTCTAGGCATGAGAATAGAAGCTTTCTTGAATTGGAGTGCATTTATTTCATGGAAGCAACTTGTTAATTTTGTTTAAGTCACTGTTTTAAGTTGTAGCCTAGGTAATTGTGGAAAATAGAATAGACCAATTAAAGTATTCTGAAATACAGGATTATAGTGCTATGCCTGTCTCCATCTGTCTTTACTAGAAGATGGCAGAAGAAAACTTGAGGTCAACGATGGCCTTGGAACTTAATTAAGTCTTAAGCTGGATTTAATGAGAATCTACCATTTTATAGAAACATCTGCTTAGGACAGGCTTTAAAGCTTACCATAAATCTACCTGAATAATACAAAGGAAAGAAGATACTATATGCTAGAAAATACCTTATAAAAATCGGAAAAGATGATCTTCCTTGAAGATCAAGAAAGTGAAGTCAACTGAATTAGGAAGATGTGAGAGAATGGCATCCTTCTCGGGACACTGTCTTACAAAACTCATATGCCAAAGCTGTGGTCTTCCCACAAGCCTTTCATAGATGGCAGCATCCAGTTGAATATGTATTATGTGGCAATGAGTATATAGAGTCACTATAGTGATCCTGCCCCCTGCATCTCTGCCCCAGTGCAATACTAGTCCTGCTCAGTAACATAGTATATATAAAAGATGTATATACTGCTACATAGTTAAACAGTATCTTCTGTACACTGTGGCTTTATCTTGTGCTTTATGAAGGCTTTATAACAATGGTTTTGCTACATCTTCCAGGTATAGATTGAAAAGATTAAGATGGAATTGCTTCTGCAATTTGATTTCCTGGTATATTCATTTTTAACTGAAATCTAATGAATTTTATACTTTTTCATTCTCAAAGTAAATCTTGCCTGCTTTCCATCAGCTCTTGGTTAGTGTTTCAATGTTAAATTATTGCCTAAACAGGTATCGTGGAACTTAATAATTGTCCAAGACATTCATGAATTTCAACCTAGTTAAAACAGACAAAACAAGTTATTCCTCCTTTCCTTTAATACAGGGACTTGGAATTGAACTATGTATTTTTAAAACTGTGATGTATCCCAAGATCACCTCTTACAGTCCTCTCTTGTACAAGAACACTGAATATAAGATGTAAGGCATGCATCCCCAACTCAAGGGGCAAATATCCATTTCTGGGAGAACAAAAACATCTTATATAGCATCATGATTTGTGGCCCTTTAAAGCTCAATCCTACATATAAAATCTTATTTCATAGTTTTTAAGTTTTCTTATGAGGAGGGTGATAGTGAAAAAACAGTTGAGAAGCATTGATGTAAGGGGACCTGGGCCTGGACAAGCTGGTCATTGGTGGGTCTCAGATGAATACTCAGCTCTTCTGGCCCCATAGCCAGCATCCCTCCTCTCTGCCACCCTTATTCAGCTTTCTTCCCTTTGTTTTTCTGTTCTTTATTTTTTTATAACAAGGATTGAACTCAGGGTACTTGACTACTGAGTCACATCCCCAGCCCTGTTTTGTGTTTTATTTAGAGACAGGGTCTCACTGAGTTGCTTAGGGCCTCACCGTTGCTTAGGCTGGCTTTGAACTCAATTCTCCTGTCTTAGCTTCCCAAAGTGCTGGGATTACAGGTGTGCGCCACCATGCCCGGCAACTTTTCTGTTCTTAATGTTAAACCTGTCCTATCAGGATTGAATTCTATTGGTATTTTTATTTTTTGGGGGGGAGGTACCAGGGATTGAACTCAGGGGCACTCATCCACTGAGCCAGCCACATCCCTAGCCCTATTTTGTGTTCTATTTAGAGACAGGGACTCACTGAGTTGCTTAGCACCTCGCCATTGCTGAGGCTGGTTTTGAACTTGTGATCCTCCTGTCTTAACCTCCCAAGCAGCTGAGATTACAGGCGTGTGTCACCATGCCCAGCTTCTATTGGTATTTTTTAACTAATTTAACCAGCATATTTTTAAAAGAAAACAGAAGAGAAAGTATCAAAACGTAGGGTTAGTTATCTTTCATGAAATTTCTAATTATGTTTATGTATCAGGTAGTATTTGCTGAGAGTTACTATGTTTAAAAAAAGTTTGAAAAAAGCTGAAGTATATGATCTTGAAGCATGTTGGTTTTCTAATCTTGTCTGATTCTGTAGTCAAATGTCAGCCTCCATGGTAAACCGGTTAGGTGACTCATACAAGGACTTGTAGTACAAGGGGAAAACAGCCAGACTCTAGCTCCTGATTTATAGATTAGTTTTCTTTCCACAAAGAAAGTCTTACTAAATCATTCTGTTAGTGGGCTTAAGGTTTAACTTAGATTGTATCTGAGTTTGGTATCAAGTTTTTAAAAATTTAGATTTTTTGAGAGAACAATGAATGATACTGTGTTTTTTGATTCATTTTTATTCCATTTGGGTTTGTTTTGTAGGAAATGGACTTGGAAGCAAAGAACCATGAAGTACGGAACAACCACAGGTACTGATGGACTCTGTTGGCTTTGCTTCAGACTGAACTAAGAAAGAAACATGTTTAGGCTGGGTGTGGTGGTGCGCACCTGTAATCCTAGCAGTTTGTAAGGCTGAGGCAGGAGGACTAAGAGTTCAAAGCCAGCCTCAGTAACTTAGAGAGGCTCTAAGCAACTTCATGAGACCCTGTCTCAAAATAAAAAATAAAAAGGGCTGGGAATATAGCTCAGTGGTAAGCATCCCTGGGTTTAATCCCCTATACCAAAACAAAAAAATAAGAAAGAGACACATTTAGCCTTTAGTTTATACATAATAAAATTAGTTCTCACTGCTGGGCGCAGTGGCACTCGCCTGTAATCCCAGCACTTAGGGAGGCTGAGACAGGAGAATCACAAGTTCAAAGCCAGCCTCAGCAATGGCGAGGTGCTAAGCAACTCAGTGAGACCCTGTCTCTACATAAAACACAAAATAGGGCTGGGGATGTGGCTCAGTGGTCAAGTGCCCCTGAGTTCAATCCCCAGTACCAAAAAAAAAAAAAAAAAATTAGTTCTTACAAACCTTTGAAGTTTGGAATTTTCATACCAGTTTTTAAGTTAGGTTTTCACTTCTTTGATATCAAATGCCTCTTGCTATTAAGTCTAAAATGCAGCAGTAATAATTAAGAACATTTACATTTATGTTGTTATTTCTGTCTGTTTGATCCTTGTAGTATGTTGAATGGAAAAGCATAACTAGGGTAGCTAGTGCTTTTAAGACTGTTCTTTTTAAGTAACAGAATCTTTTCTTTCAAATAGAATTTTATGTAGCATTTCCAGCTATAATACTAATGAATATATAATAAAATCATAAGTAGAATAAATATTATAATAAAAATATAATACAATGATAATTTTTATCCACCCTGCCTCCAAATGCACATATAAATACTTGATCTCAGCAGCCCTAGTGACTTCTGAGAATTCTTTAAGTTCTATGGATCCCCACAACAAAACACTATTTTAAATGATATAAAGGTTTATTTTTTTGAGAATGGCTTTATTATGAACTATCAACATTTACTTCAAATGATGATAGAAGTGCATTCTATACATTAATGCAATAGCATGTCATTATGTGGCTGATGGCAGGCAACTGATGCAATTGTCATTTATATTGCAAGAGAACCATACAACCTATGTACCTAGGATTAGAGGCAAGGGAACAGAGTGACTCAGAGGAGCTCATGTTCTGGAGTCAGGCAGACCTGGGTTCAGATTCTGGATTCATTACTTATTTTAGCTTTATAATTTCAAGAGAGTCATATCCATTTAAGCCTTAATTTCATCTTTAAAACTGAGATAATGATAACAATGTCAATAGTTGATCCTCCTTATCCAGAACTTTTACATCCATGGGTTCTACCTCCATGGAATCAAGAAACAGCATATAGAAAATAATCAGAAAAAACAATTACATCTGTACTAAACATGTACAAACTTTTTCCCTATCATTATTTCCTAATAATGCAGTATAACAACCATTTGTATAGTATTTATGTTGTATTACATTAAATAATCTAGAGATGGTTTAAAGTATACTGGAAGATGTGTGTTATATACAAACACTATACCATTTTATAGTAGGGACATGAGCATCCAGGGAGTTTTGTATCCACATGGGTTCCTAGAATCAGTCCCCGTAGGATACCCGAGACACTCAGGTTGAGTCTTTAGCATAAGACCTGAGGCATAAAAAGTGTTTATTAGACTGAATTTTAAGAAACTAGAGAGTAATGCTTGTATGTATAAATGCATAGCAACATGTGAGAATTTTTTTAAAATATGTCATTATAAACCTAATGAAACAATGTTTATTAATCTGTTATTTTCATCATTTTTATTTCTAATATAGCATCTGAATTATATTGTTACATAAATAAAATAATGATAGTTATCTAAAAAAAGTGCTTATTAGAGATTAGTTATTATTAACTAAGATGATTTTTAAGGTACTGTGATTTTATCTTTGGCATAACAAAGCCTGTTTTAATTTGATTTTAAGCTTAAAAAGCTAAGCAATTGAAGAATTTATGTCAATAGAGATATCTTAAATTTCAGTGAAGAGAAAAGAAATGCATTAATATTTGTTAAAATGGGGGCTGGGGTTGTGGCTCAGCGGTTGAGCACTTGCCTCGCATGTGTGAGGCACTGGGTTCGATCCTCAGCACCACATAAAATAAAGGTATTGTGTTCATCTACAACTAAAAAAATTTTTTTTTTTTTTAAATTTGTTAAAATGACAATTTTGGGCTCCATTAGGCTGATTTTTACCAAAACAAATCTTTATCAGCTAGTTACAAACATGCTCATTCTTGTTTCTTGCTCCTCAGTAACATTTAAAAAAAATTTTTTTTTAGTTGTAGATGAACACAAGACCTTTATTTTTATTTATTTTTTATTTGGTGCTGAGGATCAAACCCAGTGCCTCACACATGTGAGATAAGCATGCTACCACTGAGCCATCACCCCACCCCTCAGTAACATTTGTGTATGGTCCTCATGGTATTTTAAACAGGAAGAAACATCACCAAGGTCCTCATTGCAAACCGAGGAGAAATTGCCTGCAGGGTGATGCGAACAGCCAAAAAAATGGGTGTGCAGTCTGTGGCTGTTTACAGCGAGGCGGACAAGAATTCCATGCATGTAGATATGGTATGTTATTAAGATCTGGAAGCCAAATCTTGTAAGTGATCACATTTATTTGTTTTATTGTGTCAGTTTAGTTTTTTTATGATGACAGTTGATATTTGCTAATATTAACAGGGTTTAAGTAGCTGAGTTCAAACTGTTCACCAATAATTCTAATTAAAAAGACCCAACTACCCTGAAGTTTGGGTTATCAGTTATTACTAGCTATTATGCACCAGGCAGAACTGCAGTCATGGATGAATTCAGCTGTTGGCCTCGTTTCACTGGCAACAAGTCTCCAAGCACCCACAAAAATTTGTGGGGACCAGCTTCTCCCGGGTTTTCATCACTGTATCACCCACCTGTTCATAGTAGATGCTCGTGATTTACAGAGAAAATAGAATTGAACTTCCTGCCACAGCATCTGCTGCCTCATCCACATCTGCATCTATCCTATTCCCATCCAATGCCAGTCATCTGCCTGAACACTAGAGTCCTTCTCTTCTTGTCTTTTTCAGACTTTTCTAATGCTGGGGATATAGCTCAGTGGTAAAGCATGTGCTTAGCATGCAAAAGGCCCTGGGCACCATCCACAGCACCACAAAAGAAACAAAGAAAGAATTTTCCCAAAAATAATTAAAAGCATAAATTTTGATATCATAAAAGCATAAATTTTACATATCATAAAAAATGATATGTAAACCAAATGATGGGTATGTTAATTAGCTTGACTTAATTATTTCACATTATATAAATATATTAAAAATCATACTGCATCCCATATATACACAATTATGATTTGTCAATTTAAAATATTAATAGCTGGGCACAGTGGTACATGCCTGTAATCCCAGTGGCTCAGGAGGCTGAGACAGGAGAATCAGGAGTTCAAAGCCAGCCTCAACAACTGCAAGGCACTAAGCAACTCAATGATACCCTGTCTCTAAATAAAATACAAAATAGGGCTGGGGATGTGGCTCAGTGGTCAAGTGCCCCTGAGTTCAATCCCCAGTACCAAATATATATATAAATATAAAATAAATTAATAAATTCCTACCTCAAAAAACATCTTCCATTTTCAATGATGTGTCTTTAGTCACTCTCCCTTAAATCCTTCCTAAAAGCATTTAAATACTGTATAGTTTCTCCATCTTCATAACTGTTGACAGTCCCACATTACCCTCTCCCCACTTACACTCTTTCTTCTCCAGTTTATTACCAACTTAATAGTCATTTGCCCTTCTCTTTTCTTTTCTTTGCCTCCCATTCTCTTCTCAACCCATTTCTATTCAGCCTATATCCTCACTCCTCCACTGACACTCTCCCTGCCAAGGTCACTGTAACATGCACATCCCAAAATCTGGTGGAGTCTTTTCAGGTCTAAAATGGCTTGACTGCTCAACATTATTCAACATCATAGTAAACTACTCCATCCTTTTTTTTTTTTTTTTTGGTACTGGGAATTGAACTCAGGGGTACTCAACCACTGAGCCACATCCCCAGCCCTATTTTGTGTTTTATGTAGAGACAGGGTCTCACTGAGTTGCTTAGCACCTCGCCATTGCTGAGGCTGGCTTTGAACTCTCCTGTCTCAGCCTCCCAAAGTGTTGGGATTACAGACATGCGCCACCACCTGGCTACTCCCTCCTTTTAGAAGTAAATTCTTTTATGCCTTTCATGATCTCTGAACCTTCTGTCATTTTTCTGGGATTTGGTCCTTGATTCCCTTCTCTTTTTTTTAATATATTTTTTAGTTGTTTATGGACCTTTATTTAATTAATTTATTAATATGCAGTGCTGAGGATCAAACCCAGTGCCTCACACATGCTAGGCAAGCACTCTACCACTGAGCCACAACCCCACCTCCCTTGACTCTCTTCTTTTCTCCCTGTCTGCTCCCATTCTATGTCATTTCACATACTCCTCTAACTTTGTGAAGAACTCCCAAATTTCTGTTTCTAGCCCAAACTTCCTTTCAAGCATGATACATCAACACCCAGCTGCTTGCTCCATAGATCCACTTTGACCAAATTAGCATGTCTGACAATGAACTCCTGACCTTTTATCCGTACTGAACCTGCTTTTCTTACAGTCTTCCTTCCCAAATAGATGATAACATCTTTGCTTATAAAAGTAGTAACACCAGAGATTTGGTCTTTGGACATCTCTCCTTTTCTCCTTACTCATGTCCCTCACCTTCACCCCTCCCCCAAATCAACAAGTCCTGTTAATTCTACTTTCCAAACATTTTTCCCCACTTCTTCCTGTCCCCTCCTACCTGCATCTTAAGTCAAACCCCTGTCATCTCTTGCCTGGTCAAATACTATAGCCCCTGAAGTAGTCCCCCCACTCCCACTCTTGACACCGTTCCACACACTGTTTTTTACATTTCAGCTAGTCTAAGAATTTAAAATAAAAATTTGGTCATGTTACTCTTCTGCTTCAAATGCTTTAAATGGTGTGACCTGCCAGGTTAGGAATAATTTTAAAGGTATATAATACTCAGTGTTGAAGGGAGTTAATATTGGTTAAAATGGAGTTGTATATTGGAGTTGCACATTTCAAAGGCTGTTGAACCAGGAGCTGGGATCAGGTGCATATCCTTCAACACAAACATTCCTTTAGGTTTGTGTCCCTGAGACACACTCACATATATATTTAGATGGAGGTTTGTACAAGAATGTTTCCTTCAGCCTTGCCCATATCCAATTTTTATTTTTTGCCACTACAATGAAAATGCATGTGAAGAAGTTCATGATTAAAGGAATTATAATACCTCCATACTGTGGAACATTATGCAACTGTTATACAAGGCAAAGTAGACACACATGTACTATCAGAGAAGCAGCTCCAAAACATACTGTTGGTGAGAAACGCAGTTGCAGAGGATAACTATATAGTATGATTACATCTGTGTAAAAAACAAACACTAAAACTGTGTGTTTATATAAATGTGAATGAATAAATAGGAATATGGATATGGAAAAATATGTCCCAAATTGGTCACAGTGGAAGTTAGATCTGGAAGGAGACTGCAGTGGGAAGAGAGAACAGTGCCAAAGACTACATTGCCTTTGTATTATTGTTCACATTCCTTGGAATGGGAGTGAATTTACATTTTGTGAAACCAAAAGCTTAAAAATTTTTTTTTCCCAAATCTTGTTATGTGTTCCTGTAGAATAAAACCTAAAACTAACCCTAACCCTAATCTTCTCCAAGGCCCTGTGAAATCTGTGCCCTACAATGTTGTCTAGTCTCATCTCTGGGCCCTTGACCTTTCTCTCACTATTCCAGCTATACAAGCTAATATTACTTCTTCAAATGGATCAGACTTCTTCCCACATCAGGACCTTCATATATGATATTTTCTCTA
Organism: Geosciurus inauris; assembly: GCA_004024805.1. Taxonomy (NCBI): domain Eukaryota; kingdom Metazoa; phylum Chordata; class Mammalia; order Rodentia; family Sciuridae; genus Geosciurus; species Geosciurus inauris. Next base: position 14,918 of record PVHX01019680.1, read on the forward strand.
CATAGGAGGCTCACCCGATCTCCATTCTTGTTCCCAGTCCCACGTTCTCCATCCCTATTCCAGGCCAAGTCCTCATTATCCTTGAGAAACCTTCCCTGACCTTCCCTTCTCACTTGTCCTGACAAGTGAGATCTTCAGACCAGATCTGGTCCTCTTCCTACCTGTTAGGTACTTGTTTTTTCCTTCAGAGACTCTTGTCCCCCTACATTTTCATGGGCACATTATAGTTGTACGTAATGATGGGATTTGTTGTTACATATTTGCACATGAACACAATATAACACTATAATTTGGCCTTGGTTTATCACAGTTATCATTAGATGTTTGAATGCTTAATGTCTGTCCCTCCCTCTAGACAGGGACATTGGTCTTGTTTACTGCTGTTCAGGTTGCTCCCACATACAAGCATGGCACATAGTAGGCATTCAGTAAGTCTTTTGAATGAATGAGTATTTTCTGTCTTGTCTACTGTAAAGGATGCTATTATTATGTGAAAGTTTTAAGGGACAATACAAAAGAGTTTACAAATGTATGGAATGAGTATTATTATGATACTCTAGCCATTATATAAACTTAAGTAAACTTTTACTCTTTTTCTGCTATATATATCAGTTGTATATTTTGTTTCTTGTCAAATTATAACTTTTTGGCATTACATACATTTAAGATTATTATTGTTGTTAATAATACCATGATGTATGACTGTTGCTTTCTATCCTAAGACATTAATTTCATTCCAGTTTGTGGTTTATGTGTAAAAATCAAGTTTAGCACCCTCTTCATGCAAAAGATAAGACTGGCTTATATAATATAAGCATGAGCTGGTACTTCTGTTTCTCAATCTTTGTGTTGTCCCTGATGAGGTAACATTTTTTTATAATCATAAAATAACTCTGAAGCAGTTCGAAGAAGTGTTTGAGTGTGTACTAGCCATGCCATCTTTTAAGCAGGTACTATTTCTTGAACAGGCAGACGAAGCTTATTTCATTGGACCAGCTCCCTGCCAGGAGAGTTACCTCTCTATGGAGAAAATTATTCAAGTGGCTAAGATCTCTGCTGCACAGGTAAGACTTCTGAAGAGATTTACAAGGGGAATAGGTTTTCATAATTTATGCAAAATTATTTATTTGTCAAAATTATTTTCTATTTTTAGCCAAGACATTATTATCATTTGGTTTTGGGGTTGTTATTATAAACTAAGCACATTCCTTTTCATTCCTCTTTCTTTACTGAATCCCGAGTACTTCAGATCTTTCCAGAAGTAAGTAGAGGGAGGATCTAACCTGTAAATTAAAATGGAAAGAGATTTCAGCTCTTCTACCTTCAAAACCAGATACTGGGAGCATCAGATCCTTTGGGAGAATAGATGGTGCTCTAAATTTCAAAGTAAAATATAATTAAAGGTGTCATTGTAGGGACTCTCCATCTGTTTTTCCAGTATCCCAGGCTCAGAATTTGGATATTATTACATTTCTCCTTCATCTTTCAAATGAAATAGGAACCAACTTGTGTTCTTCCTTTGAAATGGCTCTAGAGACAGTTCTTTTTAATGACACAGCCAGATCTTTTGATCTCTTATCTGGATTTATGAGTCTCAGCTGATTTCCCTACTTTTAAATCTCTTACCTGTTCAATCAGTTCTCCATACTTCTGGATGAACATTTTTTTTTTTGTACCAGAGATTGAACTCAGGGGCATTCGACCACTGAGCTACATCCCCAGCCCTATTTTGTGTTTTATGTAGAGACAGGGTCTCACTGAGTTGCTTAGCGCCTCGCCATTGCTGAGGCTGGCTTTGAACTCGCGATTCTCCTGTCTCAGCCTCCCTAAGTGCTGGGATTACAGGTGTGCGCCACTGCGCCCAGCTGAACATTTCTTAAATAGAGTTCCTTATTATCTCCTACCTCTCCATGTTACCCCATTTTAAAAACAACCTCACTCCTTCCCTATATTATCCATCAGTTAGTAAATCTTCCTTGGTTTCAAGATAAAGTTTAAACCCTTTAGCACAGCATTCAAAAGAGTTTCTTATATGATCCCAGTCTATTTATCAAGATTTATGTTTGGGGCTAGGGTAGAGCTCAGTGGTAAAGTGTGCTTGCTTAGTGGGGCTGGGATTGTAGCTCAGTGGTAGATCGCTTGCCTCGCATGCATGAGGCACTGGGTTGGATCCTCAGCACCGCATAAAAATAAATAAATAAAATAAAGATATTGTGTCCATTACAACTAAAAGAAAATATTAAAAAAAAAAAAAGAGTGCTTGCTTAGTATATGTGAAGCCCTGGGTTTAACCTCTAGCACTGCAAAAAGCAACTACAAAAAACCCTTAAAAATCAACATGCATTTCATCTCCAGCTCGTTTTAGGAACTCTAATAAACTTCTCCCTCTTCTTTACACTCCATACTTTTTCATCTATGCATTTGCTGATATGGTTCCACCTGCCTCAAGTGTCTCTTCCCCCTTCCCTTTCGTTCATGCATTTATTCTCTCAGCCAGCACTGATTAGTCCCCTGTTTTGTGCCAGTCTCTAAGCATGGATGCAGCACTAAATAAGATGGAAACAGTTCCATCCCTATAAAGCTATGCTGCAGTGGGTGAGACAGGTAATAAACATTTAAAAAAATAATAGAACAAGCAGAGTAATACTTAGTGGGAAGAAAGTAAAGCAGAATTAAGGAGACAAAGACTGGGTGGAGGTACTTTTAAACAGGATGGTCAGGAGCTTGAGGCCAACCTTAGTGTCTTAATGAGGCTCTCAGACACTTAGGGAGACCCTGTCTCAAATAAAAATGGATGGGGATATGGATCAATGGTTAAGCCCCTGGGTTCAATCCCCACTACCAAAAAAAAAAAAATTTTTTTTTTCATTTAGGCTGATCAGCCTCCTTATTTTATTATACTTTGTCCTTTAGGAAATTTTCTTAGAGTTAAAAATCCACTCTCTTTTTAATGACCGTTCTCTGCAACCATTTTTTAGTTTAAGTAACAACCCTCTAGCAAATATATGACATGTAAAATTCCAGAGAATTTATCAACTCTGTATCTCTTTGGTTAGTATTGTGTTAGATGCTATAACACAAATAATGAAAAGATAATAGATACTATTTTGAAAAGAATCAAGTATTTTTTAAAATATCAATTTCACCTGAGTATTTAAGATGTGAGATAGATTGGAAAAAAATAGATATTGATGAAAATAAATGATAAAAGGACAAAAGACCATTAATAAGGGAGAAGGGAGATTGAAATTAAATCAGAAAACTTAGATCTAATAAGGATACTTTACATCTTCCTGGCAACCCTGATCAGAAAGGAAATATAGTGAGTTAACAATTTATAGAGCTTCTCCCTAAAAAGGATATTTGTCAGTTAGAAGAGGAAATCTTGCCCTAACTCTGATTTTGAAAAAGACACGTGAAGGTCATTGTAATAACATTGAATAATGCATGTATAGTACTTTGAGCAGAATTTTTCAAAATTGTAGAGTTGTTCTTAATGTGACCATTTTGATGTAGGCACTTTTATAGGAACTAGAGTAAAATTTACAAATTAACTAAATTTCTGCTGATGTCCAATGACATAGCCCTATTGAGAGATGCTGGAAGATGGCAAAGATTTAAGAATAGGTGTATTAGTCAGCTTTCCATCTTTTCATTACTATATAACAAATACCCAAGATAATCAATTTATAAAGAAAAAAGGTTTGTTATGGCTTACAGTTTTAGAGGTTTTAGTCCATGATTGGTTGGCCTTGTTGCCCTAGGCAAAATAACATATCATGCTGGGAGTACATGATGAAGCAAAACTGCTCACCTCATGGCTGGGAACTAAAGAGAAAAAGAAAAAGACTAGGGATCACAATCCCCTTTGAGGTCATTCTCTTCCAGTGACCTAAAGACCTCTCATTAGGCCCCACCTCTTACTGTTCCACTACCTTCCATAGGATGGAGACCATACCTTTAACACATGGACCTTTGGGAAAACTTATCTAAACCATAGCAATAGGAGATTCCAGTGTTCTGCCTTTATTAATAAAGTCATAAACTTCTTGAGGCTGTTTTGGGGTTGCAGTTGAACTCTATTTTCACAAGGATATAGCTGCTTTTCTCTGAGATTTATCTAGTTGATCAAAAGAGTTCCAGGAAATTATCTGCTAACAATAAAGGGAGCTAGCAATGAATACTTCAGAAATGAAATTAAGGAAACAATTAACTTTCATAATAGCATCAATAAGGATCAAATATGAATAGTTATCACAAACAATTCAAGACCTATGTACTGAAAACTCTAAATCTCTAATGAAATGTTGCTGAAAGAGAGAAGTTCTAAATGAATAAATATATCACCAGAAGACTCAATATTGGTAAGATGGCAGTTCTTTTCAAATTAATCTGCACATTTAGTTCATTCTTTTTATTTTTGTTTTTGGTAACCTTTTGACACTAAGCAAGCACTGCACCACTAAGCTAGATCTCCAGCCTTCTTTAAAAATTTATTTTGAGGGCTGGGGATATAGCTCAGACGGTAGAGTGCTTGCCTCGCATGCATAAGGTCATGGGTTCAATCCCTAGCACCACAAAAAGGGGGACAAATTATTTTGAGACAGAGTCTTCTTGCTAAGTTTCCCAGGCTGGCCTCTAATTTACGATTCAACTGCCCAGTAGCTGGGATTATAGGCATATACTACTCCACCTGGCTTAATTCATTGTTTATCAAAATCCCAACAAGCTTTTTTGTAGAAAGTGGTAAGCCAATCCTAAGACAGCCTAGTTGTACTGGCTAAAACAATTTTAGCTATACTAGCTAAAACAATTGTGAAAAGATTAATAAATTTATAGAGTTTTGACTGTTTCAAAACTCACTAAAATCTATAGCAACCGACAGAGTGGTATTAGTATAAGGATAAATATATAGGTCAGTGGAGTGGAGTAGACAGTCCAAAATTAAACACACACATGCATACACACTAAAAATTAAAAAGAATGAAAGAACTATATAGATTAATATGGAAAGAATTGTCATCTTACCAATAATGAGTCTTACAATGATGTATCTATTTATTTAAAAACTTCTTATATATATATATATATGAATATCTATTCACAAAAAAAGGTGAACTTAAAGTCTGGTTCTTAGAGCCTTGTCTCATACCTTACATTAAAAAATTAACTTGAAATGTTTTGTAGACCTAAATGTTAGAACTAAAACTAAAAAACTTATAGGAGAAAATCTTTGAGGCCTTGGGTTAGGCAAAGATTTCTTAGGCAGGCTACTAAGAGCAAGATCCATAAAAGAAATAAGTGATAAAATGATCATCTTCAAAATTTAAAATTTGGGCCTAGGGTTTTAGCTCAGTGGTAAGAGCACTTGTCTGGTATACATGAGGCTCTAGGATGGATGCCAAGCACCACCAAAAGATATGTCCTTTAAAATATAAAAATTTTGCTCTTCAAAGGAAACTATTTAAGAACATAAAGACAGCTGGGCGCGGTGGCACACGCCTGTAATCCTAGTGTTTTGGGAGGCTGAGGCAGGAGAATCGGGAGTTCAAAGCCAGCCTCAGCAAAAGTGAGACACTAAACAACTCAGTGAGATCCTGTCTCTAAATAAAACACAAATTAGGGCTGGGGATGTAGCTCAGTGGTCGAATACCCCTGAGTTCAATCCCTGGTACCAAGAAACAACAACAACAACAACAACAAAAAGACAAGGTTCTGACTGGGAGAAATATGTTCCAAACATGTATTCAATAAAAGCCTTGTATCCAGAATATATAAAGAGCAGTTATAACTCCATAATGAAGCAAACTGAGCTTTTTTAATGGTAAAAGTATTTGAATAAATACTTAAGAAGATACCCAAATGTCCCACAAACCCATTAAAAGATGCTTAAAATATTAAACTATTAGGGAAATACAAATTCAACAACAATGCGATATCACTTCATACTCATTAGGATGCTGTGATTATAATACATCCTTATTGTTTTAGAAAAACAAATATGCCCTGGCTACTGATGCTAGAGAGAGAGAGTTGTTTCATCCCTTACTAAATCATCCATGCCTCTTCCTTTTGGCTGATTTCTGTTTCTTTCGTTTGCTGTCAACGTGTTTACTCTTAGAAATCTTGTGCTCTCAATTACTGATTTTCCTTTCTATGGGCTAGAAAGCCAGACAAGTAAATCTAACAAAATTCTTAGTGAATTAGAAGTGACTAGACTAAAATCTGAGGGATTCCTCTTTCACTACATAAAGACTCTACTACCTGACTTTTTTCAGTACATAAAGACTCTACTACCTGACTTTTTGCTTGCCTCTTAGCTTGTTTCTGGAAAGATAACATTAGCAGACAGTAACCTGAAGTTTATGAGGTATTAATGTCTAGTGCACTCTTTCCACCTTTTGTATATTGTGGTTTCAATTCTAGGCCAGTTGTACAGAGACAGAGTAAACAAAACCCTCTTACCCTGTGCTTCTTGACATTCTTCTCTAACAGTATTACTCTTTTTTCTTTTTCCCCATTATGGGGGATTGAACCCAGGGGCACTTTACCACCAAGTTACATCCCCAATCATTTTTACTTTTTATTTTGAGAACTTCCAAATTGCTGGGGTTATAGGCATGTGCCATCACACTTAGCCCTAATAGCATTATTTTTTTAAATTAAAATATAGATTTTTCTGTGCCATCTGATCCAGAAATTTCACTTCTAGTTATAAACCTAAAAGGATTGAAAGCAGGGACTCAGATACTTATAGCAGCATTATTCACAGTAGCTAAATGGTAGAAGTAACTCATATGTCCATCAACAGATGAATGGATAAACAAAATGTGGAATATACATACAGTGCAATATTATTCAGCCTTAAAAAGAATAAAATTCTGATACATGCTACAAATGGATGAACTTTGAAAACATTATGGTAAGTGAAGTAAGCCAGACCCAGAAGGACAAATATACAATTCCATTTATGCAAAGGACCTAGACTAGAAAAATGCATAGACAGAAAGTAAAATAGAACTTACCTGAGACTAGGGGACAGAAGGGAATGGAAATTATGTTTGGAATGATGAAGACATTCTAGAAGTGGATGTTGATGGTTGAAGACATTGTGAATATGCTAGATGCCACTGGGAAGCAGATTTTGATAAGAGACCACAGCGTACCTGTGGCAGTATATAGAGAAGCCTCCCTGGCTTTGCCAGTTGAGAACTAGCTAACAAGTTTGTCATTTTGTTTCTCACTTCTAGGCTATCCATCCAGGATATGGTTTTCTTTCTGAAAATGTGGAATTTGCTGAACTTTGTAAGCAAGAAGGAATTATTTTTATAGGTCCTCCTTCATCTGCAATTAGAGACATGGGTATAAAGAGGTACAAGTTGATATCTTTTTAAATAGAACCAGTGAAAGTTTCCTTTATGCAATTGGTGTTTTAATTATATACTTTTTTGTCATAGATATAAATTATTTATCCACGATGTAGGAAAATTACATTGAGTTACAGAAATATTCAAGTAATTAATGTTTCTAATCAATATATTAATTAGGATTCTTGAACAAAAATAAGGTGGGATAAACTACTACACAAAATGGTGAAAAGTAACTAATAGACATTTTAATGTATGTATTAATATTTGTTTTCTCAGACTGTAGTCCTTCCTTTACCTATAGCATGCTTTGGTAATATGTGTGGTTCTTATGAAAGATTCATAGAATTGGGGCATCTTGGTGTTTTTACTCTAAAGCACATCCAAATCCATAATGGCTGCTGCTGGAGTGCCTGTTGTGGAAGGTTATCATGGGGAGGACCAGTCTGACCAGTGCCTGAAAGAACACGCTGGGAGAATTGGTTATCCTGTCATGGTTAAAGCCGTCCGCGGTGGAGGAGGAAAAGTAAGGCTGTGGATGCTTGCCTGTGCCATTTCAGGTAATCTTCTTTGTTTAATTTATATCAAATCATAGCCATCTTTTTCTTTTTTAGGGCATGAGGATCATTAGATCAGAAAAGGAATTTCAGGAACAGTTAGAATCAGCACGCAGAGAAGCTAAGAAGTCTTTTAATGATGATGCTATGCTGATTGAGAAATTTGTGGACACGCCAAGGTGCGCTGAGCTTTTTTTCTGACTCAGATTTTTTAAATGAAATCATAAAAGTAATACATGCACATTCTATGATATATAAAATTCTAATAGTAAATGAGTCCATTAAGTTCCCCAGTCCCAACCTCTAATATAATCACTGAATAGAAACATAGATGCATATATTTTCAGGAAAAAAATATATACAAAGAATAGTGAACAAAATCTTGTGTAATATTATATATTAATATTATATCATATCATATCCTAATACTTCATAGGCCTCTTTCCATGTCAATAAACGTAGACTGGACTGGGGTTGTGGCTCAGTGGTAGAGCACTTGCCTCACATTTGTGAGGCTCTGGGTTTTATTCTCAGCACCACATATAACTAACTGAATAAAATAAAGGTCTATCAACAACTAAATATATATATTTTAAATAAAATTAAAAATAAATGTAGATCACCTCAGGATTTTTAATGGTGGCTTAATGGTTCCATGATATTGATATATCAGTAATTCATTCAGTATATTTCTTAGTGGTAGAATTTAAGGTTTTTTTTTTTTAATATTTTTTTAGTTGTAGATGGACACAATATCTTTATTTATTTATTTTTATGTGGTGCTGAGGATCGAACCCAGTGCCTCACGCATGTGAGGCAAGCACTCTACCACTGAGCTACAATCCCAGCCCCTAGGGTTTTTTAATATTAAAAAATTTTTGTAATAGATTAAGCTATATTTATAGAACTCTGTGAGCATCAGTTGAGTTGGAGATGGTTACTCAGATTGAACTCTTAAGTGGTAAGTTAATAATGCTAGCAGCTGACATTTATATTGTATTTACCATGTGCAAGATTCTAAGTATTTTATATATACTAAATATTTACTGTCCTTCTAATTCTAATGACAACCCCATTAGGTAGGTACTACTATTCTCATTTTGCAGGCGAAGACACTAGGCAACAAAGTAGTCATGCTATTTGTCTTGAGTTTATCTGGCTGTTAAGTGGTAAAGCTGACACTTGAACCCATGCTGTTTGACTCTAACATTCATTCTCTGACTATACTAAACTGCTTCACTAGGTAGCACTGCAGCAAATGCCACAGGAATTTCTAAACTTTCTGTTGTTATCTGGAATTCCAGTTTTTCGTTGTTATTGAGTCTTTTTTTTGCGAAGGAGGAAGGAGATTGGTACCAGAGATTGAACCCAGGGGCATTTAACCACTAAGCCACATCCCCAGCCTGTTTTGTTTTGTTTTGTTTTGTTTTGTGACAGGTTCTCACTAAGTTGCTGAGGGTGACCTCAAACTTGCAATCCTCCTACTTCAGCCTCCCAAATTGCTGGGATTATAGTTTTATGCCACTGCACCTGGCCGAAATTCTGTTTTCATATCTATTGTTTAAAATAAGATACTGATTTTAAAGTTTCCTGTTTTATAGATTTTTATGGCAATTTTTTTAAAATATTTTTTTAGTTGTAGATGGACATAGTATCTTTATTTTATCTGTTTATTTTTATGTGGTGCTGAGGATCGAACCCAGTGCCTCACTCATGCGAGGCAAGTGCTCTACCAATGAGCCACAATCCCAGCCCCTTTTATGGCAATTTTTAAAAATACATATGACCTATAAGTGGAATGAAAAGAATAATTCATTTGGGAGCCATGACCAGAAAGAGATTTACCTTTAAGTTAATGAACTTGAAGCTTGAGACTCTTCTTTTGGATAAGCCTCTTCTGGGACTCCCTAATTATGAATTTGTAATTTTATCTTCTTTCCCTGAAAGAGGGCCCCAAATTGTTTTTGTTTCAGGCCCTATAAAATGTGGAACTATAATTGAGCGCAACACAGTAAATAAAATTTAATTATAGTTTGATAGTTAAAAAACATATATGTATATGAGAGTGCAGCATATGCCTATCACTTCTTGGTAGGAAGTCAAGCAAAAAAGGAGGAGGTTCTAAGGTAAATTAAAAGTTTCCTTCTGCAAGGAATAGGATATCCATCCAAATTAGCATGTTCTTGAGTTAGAGTTGTAGAAGCATCAGCTAGCTATCTTAGTAATTATAACTCAATGCCTGCATCATTTTTTCTTGAAGACCTAAATTCTTTACTGGTGGAACATTAGCTATACAAGACCTCACATTGTAATTTATTCTCCCAATAGCTGGAAAATTTCTAGGAATGAAGGACCTGGTGATATATTTCATTTTCTTGTATATGTTACTTGGCATACTACTTTCCACATAATAGTTATTGTAGTATTTTTTAAAATATAGAAGTATTATAAATACATTTTTTAAAACTTCTGGAAAATACAGGAGATAAACAATAAAATACCCTGTAATCTTATTCTTCTAATATAAGTATTCGCATTTCTGTTCTGTAATTTCTAGCAGTAACAATGGAATATTATAATCACACTGTATATACTTAACTGCTAAATAATTACCTGTTGAACTAACAGAGTACCTGCAGCTGGTCAGGGTAGTGCTGACAACTGAGAAAAGTAGATATCAAAATGTTTTACGAGCCGGGCATGGTGACACACGCCTGTAATCCCAGCACTTAGGGAGGCTGAGACAGGAGAATCATGGGTTCAAAGCCAGTCTCAGCAATCGCAAGGTACTAAGCAACTCAGTGAGACCCTGTCTCTACATAAAACACAAAAAAATAGGGCTGGGGATGTGGCTCACTGGTTGAGTGCCCCTGAGTTCAATCCCCGGTTTAAAAAAAAAAAGATGTTTTATGAATCTGATCAGAACTATTAAGCTTATCTGAGAGACTGGGATAGGAAATAATGTTTTTTAAAAAACATTTTTATTAGTTATAGATGGACACAATTTTATTTGTTTATTTTTTATGTGGTGCTGAGAATCAAACCCAGTGCCTCACACATGCTAGGCAAGCACTCTACCACTGAGCCACAACCCCAGCCCAGGAAACAATCTTCAAAGTTACTATTTTAGAGGGGAAAAAAAATCACATTTCTTCCTCAATTTGCATTCAATGCAAATTTAAAATGATGGATTAAAAATATAAATAAGAGGGGCTAGGGTTGTAGCTCAGTGCTTACCTAGCACAGGTGAAGAACAGAACAGGGTTCGCTCCTCAGCACCATATGAAAACAAATAAATAAAGGTTATATATAAATTATATATATATGTGTGTGTGTGTGTATATATATATATATGTGTGTATATATATATAAAAATTAAAATTTCAGTAGTCTTAGAAAACATCAAGGCACTCCTGATAGAATCCCAGCCAGACTCCAGTAGGAGCTGAATTGGAGCCACTGGGATTTAATGCACCTCCTAGTTCTCAACTACATCTAAACACTATGTTCCAGAACCAGTTAGATAAAACAACAGAAAAGGCTCTACCAGACAAAAGAAAAACAAGTGATTGGGTGACTACGGAAATCACAACAGAGAACCCAATCTTCCTTGAGCTTCCTTTATATATTAAGTAGCCAAAGAAAAGGTATTTCCATCTTCAGACAATGCAGAAGAGAACTGCTGTGTGTTCCTGGTGTGGCCACCACGTGTTTCCCTCATGGCTTGGAGTTCCTGCTATAGTATTTCCTTCCCTGTAATAGCTAAAAGATGGGGCAGAATCAATGGAAGTGGTAGAATTTACAATTGGAAATTGACAAATGGTTCTGCTCCAAAATGTAAAGAGCTTAGAAGTCATTGCTTCCATCCAGAAAGCAAGGAAAAAACTGAAAAAACTGAAATAAGCAACACTTAGGTCAGTAGAGAACAGATGGTACAGAGTAAACCAACACTCTGAAATCTGAGCAGGCCTGTGAATTCAGTGTAGCACAGCTGAGATCCACCTTGAAGCAAAAGCTGCTGAAGCTCAACATATAATGGGAACTTTTTAAAAAGTATTCTTTTTAGTTGTAGATGGACCCAATATCTTTATTTATTTTTTATGTGGTGCTGAGGATCAAACTCAGTGCCTCACACACGCGAGGCAAGTGCTCTACCACTGAATCACAATCCCAGCCCATAATGGGAATTTTGCTAAATGGCTGAAGGCTGGATGTGGACTAGCCTGAAAGAGAGAGACCCGGTGGGACACAGATTCAGGGTCTGTTTACTTTCTTGGGCTTTAACTCCAAGAACTCCATTAAGTTCTCACAATGAAAATCTAAGGAAATTTTCCTTATAATTTGGGGCAGTGGGAAGAGGGAAAGTAGCTATTTTGAAATAGATTCAGAGCATTCTGTTCTTCCTAACAAAAGGATGCCTAACTCCCAGGGAAATGTTGCCAGAGCCTCTTCTCTCCTGGGGGAATGACAGCTAGCCAGCTCCAACTCCTCTAGCCCTTCTGTTTCACATAAAGGGAGAAAAGTTTTAAAAGGCTAAGAAACAGTTCTGAAAGTCACAGCACAAACACAGGCCCACTAAACGACCATCTCATCATAAGATAATAGACTGTTTTTCCTCCCCTACATCCTACTTCCATATTGCTGTGGTCTGAATGTTTATGTCCCTCCAAAATTCTTATATTGAAACTTGACTCCCAAAGTGATGTATTCAGACCTGGGGACTCTGGGAGGTGATTAGATCCTGAAGGCCCCACCCTCCTGAGTGGAATTATTGCCTTTCTAAAAGGCTTGAGAGGAACCATTGCCTCTTCTCTTTTCTGCCACATGAGGACACTGTAACAAAGCACCATTTATGAGGAAGAGGCCCCCAGCAGACACTGAATCTGCTAGCACATCGATCTTGGACTTTCTCTCTAGAACTATTAAGAAATACATTTCTGCTATTTATAAATTGCCTAGTCTAAAGTATTTGGTTAGAGTAGCCAGAACAGATTAAGACCCATGTCACCAAGGCTCCAGTACAGTAACAGTGAATTATAATTGAAGGAGCTATAAAATGCAGGCTTTTAATTAAGAAGCTTTTGGGAAAACCAAAGACAATAGAGGAAAAATAAAAATGAAACAAGAACACTAGAAGAAACTGAAATTTCTAGTATCTACAGCCACTGCAAACGTTAAACACAGCCTACTTCCTAACCATTTTAATGAAAGACGTCAATAAAGTTCTTTACCTCAGATATTATTACCTGACATACTACTTTGAACAAATAAAATTACAATGCATGCTAAGGGCCAGAAAAAGTACAGTCTGAAAAAGTAAGCATCAGAACAAGACAGAGAATGACACAAATTTAGAAATAATTAGATAGGGAATTTAAAGTAACTGATTAATATATTCAAGGCTTTAATGGAACAAGCAGACAACATACAAGAACCGATGGATAGGGCTGGGGATGTAACTCAGTGGTAGAGTGCTTGCCTAGTATGTGCAAGGCCCCGGTTTTGTCCCTAGTACTACACACACACACATACAGACGCGCGCACACACACACAAAAACAGATGGATTAGGTAAGCAGAGAGATGAAAATGCTAAAAGAAATTTTTTTTAATGGTAGAAATAAAAAACATTGTCCTAGAAATGCATGCATTTGATGGGTTTATCAGTAACCTAGACTGAGAATATCCAAGGAAAGTATCAGTGATCTTGAACATATATCAATGGAAACTTCCCAAACTAAAATGGAAAGAGAAATAAGAATGAAAAACAAAATCAAATTGAACTATCCAAGAACTGTGGAGTTTTAAAAAGTACAACATGTTTTTTGAATATCAAAAGGAGAAGAGAGAGGAGCAGGAGAAATATCTTCAGATATTACTTCAGTAATAACAGCTAAGAATTTTCCAAAATTAATGACAGATACCAAACTGTAGAACAAGCAAGCTCAGAAGAGAACACCAAGCAGGTTAAATATCTGCACATGTGCATTTCCTATTCAAACTTCAGGAAATGAAAGACAAATAGAAGGAAGCTACGGGGGAAACATGTTACCTGTGGACAATCGAGGACAAGCAATCTCATCAGAAATCTTGTAAGCAAGAAGAAAGTGGAATGAAATATGAAGTGTTAAGAGACAGAAAGAAAAAACCACCTAGCTTCTGTATCCAGCAAAATCATCCTTTAACTGTGAAGGGGGAATAAAGTCTTTGTAAGAGAAACTGAAGTTGAAGTAATTTGTCACCAGAAGACCTGCTTTGCAAGAGATGTTAACAGAAGCTCTTCAAAGAGAAGGAAAATGATACAGGTCAGAAACTCAGGTCTACATAAGAAAGGAAGAGAATTAGAGAAGGAGTAAGTGATGATAAAATCTCTTCCTTTTCTTATTCTAAATTAATCTAACTGATTACTGCAAGGGGGCTTGGGATGCAGCTCAGTTGTAGAGCATCTGCTTAGCACACCTAGGGCCCTGGGTTCCATCCCCAGCACCCCCCCCCCACAAAAATAATCATAATAGTGATACCAACAATTTGTTTGGTGATTTTAACTTCTGGATAAATGAAATGAAGAGGAAATGGTCAACAAAGCAAGAATTTTTTTTTAATTAGCTCCAAGTATTTTGTCAAGAGAATGTGTTCGACGAGTTGGAAAATTTTAAAATGGAATATTCAGGAAAGATAATATATGAAGACAATAAATTGTTTCAAGTGGTTAAATGAGGTTCTTCATGAAGTAAACAAAATGAATAGAAATGACTCATTGTGCTGAAACAGTACCTTTACAAGACTTCCTGGCTTTATTTCTCCTATGTTTGTGAATTTTTATTTCAAAAAGTCAAGAAAAAAAATTGCCAGCCACTTGTTTCCATATTATGGTGATGAAGATGTGAGTTGAACTGTTGTGTGAGCATGTCAAAACAAACCTGCTGATCACCAAATGGCCTGCCTTAAGCTTATTTTCATAAGTACTGCATACATTCACTCTTAATATGATTTATCTTAATTTTACTATTTTATTCTCAATATTAAAGTGCCTTTGTGAGAGTGTGTGTGTGTGTGTGGTTATGGAGATTAAACCCAGGCCCTTGTGCATGCTAAGCACATGCTCTACTCCTGAACTATATTCCCAGCCCATAGTATATTCTTAAAATACTAATGATCTATACTTATTTATTTGTTATTTCACTTATTTCTTATAGTTTTTGTGGTTGAGCCATTTTTATTTCAGTCTTCCATAGTTTATAAACTCTGACCATAAGAGCTAGTCATTACAAGTTTCCACTGGCCTTCTGAAGACATGTGAAATATGAATAATTTGTGATTTTTAATATAGTCAAATTTGTTGGTCTCTTCTTTGACAATTTATTCTTTTTGTGATTCACCCTTACTTTTAGTCTCCTCTATTTTTAGTCTTTTTCTTATTTGCCAGTCATTTCATATTTTCTCTTTAATGTTTATCATGCAAATAGAAACTTTTTCATTGAATTTTCATGACATTATTATTCCAATTATTGTTATAAATCCACAACCTCTATTCAAAGGTCAAAAATTAGCTCTTACTTAAAGAGTAAAAATCAAGCTGGGCGTGGGGTGCATGCCTATAATACCAGCACCTTGGGAGGCTGAGATAGGAGAATCTCAAGTTCAAAGCCATCCTCAGCAACAGCAAGGCGCTAGGCAACTCAGTGAGACCCTGTGTCTACATAAAACACAAAATAGGGCTGGGATGTGGCTCAGTGGTTGAGTGCCCCTGAGTTCAATCCCTGGTACCAAAAAAAAAAAAAAAATTCAAGGAATCCTGGTCGCTGTGTCCAACAGTTTTGAGTTAATTAATGTAATATTTGTCACCCTTAAAGTACATGTGTGTTGCTTTTAAACAGGCATGTAGAAGTCCAGGTATTTGGAGATCACCATGGCAATGCAGTGTACTTGTTTGAAAGAGACTGTAGTGTGCAGAGACGACATCAGAAGATCATTGAGGAAGCCCCAGCGGTAAGTATATTGAAAGGCAATTAGTAAGCTTCTCTATAGTGTAGACCTTATTTTCACATCAGCAATCTGTGAAGCTAGTGACTCCTACCCCTCAAAGCCCTGCTAGATGACAGCTTCCCAGCAGTGATGTGATGATAAGATCTCACTGCAAGCCGGGTGTGGTGGCGCACGCCTCTAATCCCAGCACTTAGGGAGGCTGAGACAGGAGAATCGCCAGTTCAAAGCCAGCTTCAGCAATGGAGAGGCGCTAAGCAACTCAGTGAGACCCTGTCTCTACATAAAACACAAAATGGGGCTGGGGATGTGGCTCAGTGGTCAAGTGCCCCTGAGTTCAATCCCCAGTACCAAAAAATTAAAAAAAAAAAAAAAGATCTCACTGCAGATGAGGAGGACATTGGTGACCTGGGGCTACATACAACAGGGCCATTATTCCTTCTGGGTGTAATCTGGGAAAATCTACTCTTATTCAAGTATCTGACTTAGAGTGAGCAGCTAGATAGTGAGATTTCAGTATCTGACTCAGTGCACATTTTAAATTGTAATTAACTAGAACTTATTATAGCAACAGAATGGAATGGTCTGGTTAATAGAATGTGATTTTAATAGAACATTTTTAGCAACTGTTTTGAATGTTCCTAAGATATATTAGCCATCTTCCTACCATAAAGGGAATGGAAAGAGGGCCAACTCTTTTGCCCCCTAATGTTAATTGTTTTACATCTCTCCAAGTCTTGCTCTTAATTGGTTTAGGTTGTTGTCTTTGTTAAGACCAACTGTGAGGACTGTGTACTTTGGGATTTATATTTTTGTTGGTCCTGCTGCTGCCTTGGGTTAGACACATGTTTGGGTTTTTTTTGTTTTGTTTTGTTTTTTCAGTTTGTGTTTCAAAAAAAAATCAGGGATGTGAGATTTCTAGTTAATCATGTGATTTCTGTTGCACAATATATTATACTATTTGAAGTACCTGTCAACAATAATTTCAGTAAAGCCTTATTTTCAAGCAGCGATTGCTTAAATGTATACCTCTAGAGCACTGTTTTAAAATGTTAAAAACTTTGCTTACTTATTGATATATATTTCATTTTATAAACCTTGCTTATTAATTTGGAATCTTAACATTTCCTTTTATTTCAAGAAATCATTAGGCACATGATTCAGATTACTCTGTCATTCTGAAGCAAAATGAGGGTCATTGAAAGTTTTCATATTAATACTTAACAATTTTTCACATATAGTTATAAAAGTTATTCTAATGTACAAGGCATAAAGGTAAGCAAATATGCTGAGTAATACCTGTGATTCATAGAAATCACAAAGAGAACTATTAGATTTTGGTATAATGACAGGCAAACTGGCAAAGTACAATGTTTCTTGAGGAAGTATATAACATTAGCTTTTTATCTTTATCTTTTTAATACAGTTATTTGATACCTAAAATATAATATTGTATTTTAGTGGAAATTTCCAGTAAGAAAAGGTACTAAAGAAAATATTTTTAAAATGTTTTTTCATAGCCTGGTATTAAACCCGAAGTAAGACAAAAACTTGGAGAAGCTGCAGTCAAAGCTGCGAAAGCTGTAAATTATGTTGGAGCAGGTAGGTTAACCTAAGAGTCACAAGTAATTTATTTTGTATCAAAAGGAAAGAGAAACATAATGTTTAAATGAGTGACTTCAAGCTTCTTTGACAATATCCACAGTAAGAAATACATTTTATATTGAGACCCAGTGTAAACACATAGGTGATTGTGATTGTATACATATATTTGAAACAAACATTTTATTAATCATTACTTGCTCTGATCATATATGGTGAGTTTTCTATTCTATTTTTTTAACTTTTTTATATACTTTTATTTATTTTTTATTTTTATGTGGTGCTGAGGATCAAACCCAGTGCCTCATATGCGATAGGTGAGTGCTCTACCACTGAGTCATAACTCCAGCCCTTCTAGTCTATTTTTAAACAAAATTACTGAATTCATTTTTTGCTCTTTTAAAAACACAGTTAAAAACACACTTAGAGGGGCGGGGCAAGATGGCGGCGTAGAGAGAGGCACCATCCAGTCTCACCAAACTACAGATCAAAATTTTGCTACAAAAATTGCTTCCACCCAACTTTTCGGCAGTAAATTACAGTCATCATCACAGAAAATTTCACTTTCGCGTGGAAGTAGTGCAGGCGGTCTTCGCCAGAGCGCGTCTCCAGCAGCAGTGGCCGCAAGCGGCCGGGGGCAGTGAGACCCCCGCAGCTCCGCAGAACTCACCGTGGGTAGGAACTGCGTCTACTCGAGAAAATTGGATCCAAAACCCAATCAACCACACAGGATCTAAGCAAGCTCGCGTGGTCCCACGACCCCAGCCGTCAGCCACTGGGGAGCGCGCCAGCGAAGGCAGCGCTACAAAGGAAGATTTGGACCGCACCAGTTCTGCTCCAGAGTGCAGGGCAAACAAAGCAGCGGAGGGAGGAGATCTGCTAAAGGGAACTTCCACGGGGACACAGACAACAGGAGATTGGAGACAGCTACTGCGAGCCTCTGGGAGTATAATCGAAGTGGGACATTGGAAAACAACTCTGTACAATCTTCCACGGACAGCTTCAACAGCGAACCAGAAATTAACCAGGTTGGGACTCTCACACGCAAAACACGAGCCGAGTAAGTCCAGCAAGCAACGAACAACGCCACCTACTGGAGGTGAAAGGAAACATACCTGTCTATTCACTTTGAGACTGTTTTTGTATACTGATTGTTTGTTTGTTTTTTGTTTTGCTTGTTTGTTTGTCTGTTTGGTTTTTTTCTTTCATTTTTTTTCCTCTCTCTCTCTTTACTTCCTCCCTTTTTTTCCTTCTATGCTCTTCCACTCTCACTTTGCATTTTATCCTTTATCTTTCTCTCCCAATATTTCTACTGTTTAATCTTTTTGCTTTATTTCTCTATTCTTTCCCATCTTTCTCTATCCTCCCCTCGTTTCTCTCCCACTCCTCCTACCCTCTAATCCCCAACAGTTGTGAATCCAAAGATTTGTTTTACAGTGGGATAT
>PVHX01019681.1:16928-34152 GCA_004024805.1 Geosciurus inauris
GGAAACCAAGGCCTCACACAAGCTAGGCAAATGCTCTACCTCTGAGCTATACCCCAGCCCTCAAAAGAAAAAAACTTCTAAAAGCCTGGGGATCTGAGGATGTAACTAAAGTGGTAGAATACTCAATGTTCAACCCCCAGGATTGGGGGTTTAAAAAAAAAAAAAAAAGAGCAGAGTTCTTCTGGACATTTCTCCTTTGCAGTAACAAGTACCTAGGTCATAGCTGAAGTCAGGGGAGGTGGTGAATGTGGAGCAAATGTCAGCCACAGGCAGAAGTAATACTTGGTGGAGGGGCAGAAGAGACTGTGACTGGGAAGGTGGAGGGAGAAGCAGCATACTCCATTGTCGCAACTGCTGTCCAGAGGTTCAGTGACAGATGGGTAAAGAGCCAATTAGGGGGCTGGGGTTGTGGCTCAGTGGCAGAGTGTTTGCCTCACACGTGTAAGGCACTGGGTTTGATTCTCAGCACCATATAAAAATAAATAAATAAAAGGAAGGTACTGTGTCCATCTACAACTAAAAATATATATATTTTAAAAAGAGCCAATTAGGATGGAGAGGTGGAGGAAGATGCCCAGTTGATCCCTGAGAATATATGGGAGATGAAAAATAGACATGGCTCTGTTTTTATAAATATTTTGAATAAAATAGCCTTTAGGGATACATTCATACTGTCAAAAATCAGAAAACATTTTAAAATTTTTTAAATTTATTTATTTATTAGTTTATTTTGTGGCACTGAGGATTGAATCCAGGGGTGTTCTACCTCCAAGCTGAAACATCCCCAGCCCTTTTAATCTTGTTTTTGACACAGAATCTTGCTAAGTTGCTGAGGCAGGCCTTAAATTTGCAGTTTTTCTGCCAGGCATGGTGGTGCACACCTGTAATCCCAGCATTTCAGGAGGCTGAGACAGGAGAATGGTGAGTTCAAAGCCAGCCTCAACAACGGCAAGGCACTAAGCAACTCAGTGAGACCCTGTCTCTACATAAACACAAAATAGGGCTAGGGATGTGGCTCAGTGGTCGAGTACCCCTGAGTTCAATCCCCAGTACCAAAAAAAGAAAGAAAGAAAATCAGTGATACCCAGTGAGCCCACAACCAAAGCTTATGACTTATAATGTTTCTATGCATTCATGTTTGCAGAAGTGCAATCATATCAATTACATAAAAACTTCCTGTTTTTTCCCTCCACTTTATATTACAATAAAAGATTAACCCACAGTATTAGTTTACGGGCTTTTGCCTGCAAGTACCAGAAAAACCAACAAAGCTGGATGCAATAGTGTATGCCTGTAATTCCAGCAGGTCAAGATGCTGAGGCAGGAGGATCCCAAATTCAAAAGCCAGCCCCAGCAACTTAGAAGGCCCTAAGCAACTCAGTGAGACTCTGTCTCTAAATAAAAAATTAAAAAGGTCTGGGGATGTGGCTCAGTAGCTGAGTGCCCCGGGTTACTCATGGGTACCGAAAAAACTCAACCAAACAACAACAACAAAAAACTAAATGTAGCTTTAATAATAAGGACGACTATGATTTCACATAATAATTCCAGGATTGGTTCAAGGCTCAATTTTCAAGGAGACAAGTTCCATCCTCATTTCTGCTCTGCCGTCTTCAGTGCTTGACATAGCCTTTTCTTTTCAGTACTGACTGGCAATTGAGCCCAGGGTTTTATATATGCTAGGCAAGTGCTCTAGCGTTGAGCTACATTCATGGCCCTTTTTTAAAATGTTTTTATTTTGAGACAGGATCTCGCTAAGTTGCCCAGGCTGGCCACGAACTGGTGATCCTCCTGCCTCAGGCTCCAGAGTAGCTGGGATTACATATGTGAACCACCGTGTTTTGCTGGAATTTTCTCTTAAACGACTTCTAATAGTCCCAAACAGCTGCTGCAGTTCCAGGCATCACAGGCAGATGGCAGCATCCTAGAAAAGCTGCCTCTTGGTAGAAAGAAGGGGAATATATGAGAGCGCTGCAGTTATGCTGGGCTTGTAGCCCAGTGGTATTTCATTTGCCTACAATGCGCAAGGCCCTGGGTTTGATCCCCAGCACCTCAGCCATAGTACATGCCTCTAAACAACAAGGAGACCCGTCCTAGAAGACCTTCAGCCTATTTCCTCCTCACCTCACCTCTCTCTCCCCCTATTTGATTTATAAGGTTATTGTGAGAGCTGAGGGTTAATCTGTTGTACAACATTTAGCATAGTGCCTGGACATGGTATACCCTATGTAAATATTTGCTATTATTATTATCTGATGGCAAAAATTATATCACATTCCTGGGTTTAACCAAAGCTTGACTGGGCAATGCGTGTACCAGTTGGCTTGGACTAATCAAGATCCACCCACTATGGCTGGGGAGGGACTCAGACACTGCAGCTATTCAGAGAATTGACAAAATAGAAGTTAATAAGGGAAAGAGGGCGTGGTGGAGAATGGATGTCAATCAGCCAACAGGATCTGCCACATTGAGTTGTTGATTTTTTTTTCCTGGTACTGGGAACTGAGCCAAGGGCACTCTACTACTGAGCTACATCCCCATTCCTAGCTCTTTTATATTTTTTATTTTTTAAACTTTTTCATTTGTTCTTTTTAGTTGTACATTAAATTTTATTTTGAGATAGGGTCTTGCTAAGTGGTCCAGGCTGGCCTTGAACTTGCAATACTCTTTGGCCTCCCAAAATTTTTTAAATTTTCAAATAGCCAAAAGAGTAATTGCTTCCCTTGTCAGGACTTCAGTTGCTTTTTGTTTAAATTTAGGAATCATATATATCATTAAAGAAAATTAGAATAATACTTTTATTGCTTTTAGCCTTATAAAATCCTATGTTATTCAGAGACTGGGCATGTATTTTATTTTCTCCTAATTTTGAATAGTTTAATATAATTCAATTTATTTTTAAAAAATATTTTTAGTGATAGTTGGACATAATATTTTGTTTATTTATTTTTATGTGGTGCTGAGGATTGAACCCAGTGCCTCACACATGCGAGGCAAGCACTTTATCACTGAGCTACAACCCAAACCCTAATTTAATTTATTTATTTTTTAAAAATATTTATTTATTTTTTAAGTTGTAGATGGACAGAATATCTTTATTTTATTTTTATGTGGTGCTGAGGATCAAACCCAGTGCCTCACGTGTGCTAGGCGAGCATGCTACCACTGCGCCACAATCCCAGCCCAATTTAATTTATTTTTAATGAGACAAGGTCTTGCTAAGTTACCTATACTGGTCCTGAACTCATGATCCTCTTTTTTTTCCTCATGATCCTCTTGTCTCAGCCTTCAGAGTAGCTGGGATTACAGGCATGTGCCACTACATCCAGCTTCATTTTATATCCTAACACTGTAATTCACCTGGACTATATTTTGGTGGACTCTGTGAGGCACAGGTCTAAACTACCCTTGTGTAACTAGTCAGTTATCCACGCAGTGTATCTCTCCAGCACTATAAATAAGTAATCTACTTGTCTGTCAGCTATTGTTACAATAATGCTGCATAACAAACCAACCCAAAACCCAGAGGCAAGCAACCACAAGCACACATTTCTCTCTGGTGTGTGTGGGCGGGCTGTTACAGCTGATCTAAACTGAGCCCTGCTGGGCTGGGCTGGCTTCCAAGCAATGAGTAGGATCATGATGGACTGTGTGTGTCTTTTATCTTCCTCAGACCAGCAAGTGCCCGAGGGATGTTCTCTTAGCAAAAAGCAAGAACATAGACTAAGTTTAACCACAACAGCACATTTAAGGCCTCTGCTTGTATCATATCTGCTAACCTTGGATTGGCTTGAGGCATGTTACAAGACCAAACCCAACATCAATGGTGTGGGGAAATGTATTTCACCTTCATTGAAATGATGCAGAGTAGCCGGGAGCCATGGCTCACGCCTGTAATCCCAGCACCTGGGGAGGCTGAGGCAGGGGATGGCAAGTTCAAAGCCAGCCTCAGCAATAGCAAGGCACTAAGCAACTAAGTGAGACCCTGTCTCTAAACAAAATATATATAAAGAAAAAGAGCTGGGGATGTGGGTCAGTGGGTAAGTGCCCCCCAGGTTCAATTCCTGGTGATGCATCTCATCAGTAGGCAAGTGTGCTCACTAGGCAAGTGTGCTGGAGGCCCTGGGTGCCATGTCTAGCAGTGGAACACTGCTTAGCAGGCTTGAGGCTCTGGGTTAAATCCCCAGCACCATAAGGAAAAATTTTTAAAAAGGCCAAGTAAGCCAGGCGTGGTGGCTCATGCTTGTAATTCCAGCACTTAGGGAGGCTGAGATAGGAGATAGCCAGCCTCAGCAATGGCGAGGTACTAAGCAACTCAGTGAGACCCTGTCTCTACATAAAACACAAAATAGGGCTGGGGATGTGGCTCAGTGGTCGGGTGCCCCTGAATTCAATCCCCAGTACCAAAAAAAAAAAAAAAGGCTGAGTACATGGGGAGAAGAGCTGAGAGCTAAATGCAACCTATCACACCTGTGAAGACAGTCTTTTTTTCAGAAAACAAGGTTGTATTGTGATAAAGATAGATCAGAGTCTAGAAAGGGAGTCAGCCGAAATTCTCTGTTCTAGTTCTTTTTCGAGGGGACAGGGGACTGGAGATTGACCCCAGAAGCACCTTTCTACTGAGTAATATCCCCAGCCCTTTTTATTTTTTATTTTGAGACAGGGTCTCACTAAGCTGCAGAGGCTGCCTTCAAACTTGTGATCCTTCTGCCTCAGCCTCTCAAGTAACTGCGATTACAGGAGGGTGTCACCATGCCTGTCTTTGAGGGAAGTGTTTTAGTTTGATTTGCTAGTAGGGTGCAGGAAGTGGAAAGATAACACAAGATATGAGCAAGAGGGACTAATAGGTCAGGCATGGTGGTGCACACCTGTAATCCCAGTGGCTTGAGAGGCTGAGGCAGGAGGATCACAGGTTCAAAGCCAGCCTTAGCAACTTAGCAAGGCCCTAAGCAACTCAGTGAGACCCTGTCTCTAAATAAAATACAAAAAAGGGCTAGAGGTATGGCTTGGTGGTTAAGTACCCCTGAGTTCAATCCCCAGTGCCAAAAAGCCGGGGGGGGGGGTGTAGCAAAATGCTAGTGGATAGCTGGGTTCACAACTTGTGTTCTCTAAGAAGGATATTTGGTGGAAGCAAAGGAAATGAAGTTGACGCCTGAAGTTGCGATGAATAGTGAGTAGTAAGAAGAGATACCAGGGGGCTGGAATTGTAGCTCAGCGGTAGAGCGCTTGCCTTGCATGCGTGAGGCCCTGGGTTCGATCCTCAGCACCACATACAAAGCAATAAAATAAAGACATTATGTCCATCTACAGCTAAAAAAATATTAAAAAAACTATTAAAAAAAAAAAAAAAAGAAGAGATACCAGGTATTGGTGTTGGCGGTCCCTGCGAGGCCTGAATTGTAACAGCTCTGACTGATGGGGGACAGCAGTTTTCTCCAGTCCTGTCCTTGAAGTGAGAGCAGAAAAGAGGATTGTTAGATTGGAACAGGCAAGTCTGGCCATTGGTAGACTAAGGCTGGAGGGCTGAGAGGTGAGGAAGGGGACAGCTGGTGATGGGTTTAAGGACTGAACCCAAGTCCATATTGGAAGGGAAGAAATATGGGCAAGAGGGATGGAAGGGTTGGAAGAAAACAGTTTTGAGGGGCTGAAGCTGGAGGATCCTGTATCCTAAGGAAAAGAACATTGGAGTTTAGGTTTTCAGAGGTAGAGAAGTTCCAGATGAATGCAGGGTATGATCACATGAGCAGGCTACTTACTGAGTGACATTCAAGACCTTGAAATTGAGATCAGGAACTGAGGTCAAGGCAGAGTTCAAAATCAACTTTGCAGAATGCAGACTGTTGGGCCACAGCCAGACTACTGAGTCTGAATCCCCAGGGCAAGGGCCCAGGAGTCCGCATTTTATAAACTTTTTTTTTTTTTTGGTACTGGAGATTGAACTCAGGGGCACTCGACCACTGAGCCACATCCCCAGCCCTATTTTGTATTTTATGTAGAGACAGGGTCTCACTGAATTGCTTAGCGCCTCGCCCTTGCTGAGGCTGGCTTTGAACTTGAGATTCTCCTTTCTCAGCCTCCCTATGTGCTGGATTACAGGCTTGCACCACCGCACCCGGCTTGCATTTTATAAACTTCTTGAGCGGATCTTAGGCTGTCTGAAGCTTGAGAACTACCTGAGCTAAGAGAACAAGCCAGGATTGTTGGGCATACCTAATGGCAAGAATCAAGCAGGAAGAGTAGAAGCAAGTGTCTAAGTCTTTGGCGTCTGGGCTGAGTCAGAGGGTGTACTGATGGGGAGGGGTGGACAGACGTTTTTACAGGAGGCTGGAAGAGCAGTGGTCTTGACCTGCAATAAAACTTGCACATCCCATTCTAACCTGGAGCTGCAGCAAGGCAGGAAATTGGTTTTCTCTGCAGGAGGCTGACGGGAGTCAGATTCAGTCAAAACAGGGCAGGGTGGGCCAGGTGCCATAGTGCACGCCTGTCATCCCAATGACTCTGTAGGAGGAAACAGACTGGTGGAGAAACAGCAAGCAGCTTTCAGAGAGGAGAACTCCAAACTTTATTTTACGCCAGTGGGCCCAGAGGAGATCAGACTCCAAATTCTGATCACAACATTTATAGGCTATCTAGTGTCATTTATTTTCTAGTCTAAACGACACATAGTTGTGCACAGGGTTTCAAGTGGGAAGCATGGAGTGTGATAAGCGGAAGAACTGGCCTTGGGCCTGGAGCCTTCACAGGGGCATTTACATTCAAAGGAAAGTAGTTAGATCCTAGGGGAAGTCATTTACAATCCAAAAGGTAGGAGTGAAAAGTACTAATCAAATTCCCTGAAGACTAGAAAGGAGAAGGGAACTCTCCCTTTCCCAGGCACTGATTCCCACAACAGTGTGCTTAGTTTATTTTGCATTCAGGCTTGTGTTAGTTACCCATTACAACTCAGGAGGCTGAGGCAAAAGGATCACAAGTTTGAGGCCAGCCTCAGCAATTTAGCGAGGCTCTAATTTAAAGAGACCCTGGACAGGCGCGGTGGTGCACACCTGTAATCTCAGCACTTTGGGAGGCTGAGACAGGAGAATCTCGAGTTCAGAGCCAGCCTCAGCAAAGTCGAGGCACTAAGCAACTCAGTGAGACCCTGTCTCTACATAAAACACAAAATAGGGCTGGGGATGTGGCTCAGCGGTCGAGTGCCCCTGACTTCAATCCCCGGTCCAAAAAAAGAGAGAGAGAGAGAGAGACCCTGTCTAGGGCTGGGGTTGTGGCTTAGTGGTAGTACACTTGGCTAGCATGTATGAGACACTGGGTTCAACCCTCAGCACCACATAAAAATAAATAAAATAAAGGTTTTGTGTCCATCTACAACTAAAAATATTTTTTAAAAAAAGGGCAGGGAGGGAGTTCTGTGAGAAAGCAGGGTATGTGGAGGATCTGCTTCCCGCAAAATCAGGGTTCCAAGGGAAGTCCAAAACAGGATGGTAAGTTTTGGGTGACAATAAAATGAGAAGATGGAATGATGTGAACGGAGCTGGCGTAGTGGGGACAGAACATCCCAGCCGCCACTTCTGCATGAGGTTAACGTTAGTAAACTGAACTGGCCTTGTCACCCAGATCCAACAAGATATCTCTTTTTTTCTAACATTCAAATAGCTCCAACCATCAAAACTCCACGATCATGTCATCATTGTGATTGTCCTCAAAGTTGTCATCCTCACTGCCAATGATTTCCTGTATGCCACCCAAGCACTAGTCATCCAGCTTGAGCCATGATGCGAAGATGAAGACAGGCTGTTCGTTCTAAGGGAATAGCCTGGGCTGGCAGCGGGGGGAATAAGAGGCAGATCTGAGAACCCCACCCCCACCTTGGGCACCTGGCAGGGAGCTTGCCTCTAGTAGTTCAAGTTCTGAAACCACCACATCACAGGCCAGACCTGCCTCGTGTTTTGGTTTTGGTTTTGGTTTTGGTTTTGGTACCGAGGATTGAACTCAGGGGTACTCACCCACTGAGCCACATCCCCAGCCCTATTTTGTGTTTTATGTAGAGACAGGGTCTCACTGAGTCGCCTAGCGCCTCGCCGTTGCTGAGGCTGGCTTGGAACTCATGATTCTCCTGTCTCAGCCTCCCTAAGTGCTGGGATTACAGGCGTGCGCCACCATGCCTGGCTGTGCCTCAGGTTTTTGCTGGGTCTCTTCTACGAGAATTATAGAGGCCAACGTTAGTCTTCACAGTGCCTCCAATCTGCCCTGGTGAGGAAGTTGTGGACAAAGATCCAGGAGTGTACAGATGCCTCAGACTTGGGTCTCCTGCAGCTCTCCTGATTGATTTGTTCTGGCTCCTTGTTCAAGATCTGCCTCTTGCATGGAGTTTGCTTTCCATACAATTCTCCTTCAGGGACCAAGCCCACTGGTCTAAGTACGAGGGTTTCAGTGCCTTGACAGTCATAGTGCTCAAGGCAATATAAATTGTCATCCATCCATTCTTTGCTTCTATCATCCACTCATTCATTCAGCAAATATTTAACTGAATGTCTTCTCTGGGCCAAGAATTATACACACCCTTGACTTCAAGGGGCTTAGCTCCCAATGAGAGTGACAGACAAGAATCACTAAATAATGTCAGATTGTGAAAAGTGCCTTTAAGGTGAAGGAAAAAGAGTAACACAAGCAACCTAATAGGGATGGAGTGGTCCATGAAGGCTTCTCAGACGCCTTTAATTTAATTCTGTTTTCTTTAATTTGATGTATACATTTGGTAAAGTGTACAGATCTTAAGTGTAAGGCTTGGTGAATTTTTACATTTGAATATGCCAGCTTTTCAATATCTGTTCTACAGACATTTGGGGCTACATAATTCTTTGTTGTAGGGGCCTGTTCTGTGCATTGCAAGATTTGTGAAACATTTTTTTTAATACCAGGATTAAACCCAGGGGTGCCTAACCACTGAGCCACATCCTCAGCCTTTTTTTTTTTTTGAGACAGAGTTTCACTAAGTTGCTTAGGGTTTCACTAAATTGCCGAGGTTGGCTTTGAACTTGTGATCCTCCTGCCTCTGCTTCCCAAGCCGCTGGGATTATAGGCATGCATCACGGGCCCGGCTACATTATAGGATTTTAGTAGTATCCCTGGCCTCAGCCTAGTAGATGCCGCTAGTACTCCTCTACCCAATTGTAGCTGAGAGCCCCTGGTATGTCACACAGTCACCCCTCAGCTGGAGATGTGAGTTATGTCTCATCTGTTGGCATTTGAGCTGTGTAAAGAACTGAGGAGACTGTGTTCCTAGTGGATGGAACATGAGCAAAGACCCTGAGGTGGGAATGAGCTCGGCACATTCGAGGAACCATGGGACTGAGGTGACAGGGGAAGAACGGCATCTGAGGAGGGCTGAAGAGACAGGCTCTATCAACCAGGAGCCTTGTGGGCTATGGATAGGAGTTTGACGTTTCAAGGAACATTGTGCAATATGCATCTGGCATCCTACCAGACACTGGAGAGTTGAAGGTGAATAAATTAAATTATAGTCCCTATTCTTTTTTTTGTTTTTGGTACTGGGGATTGAACTCAGGGGCACTCAACCACTGAGCCACATCCTCAGCCCTATTTTGTGTTTTATGTAGAGACAGGGTCTCACTGAGTTGCTTAGCGCCTTGCTGTTGCTGAGGCTGGCTTTGAACTCGCGATTCTCCTGTCTTAGCCTCCTTAAGTGCTGGGATTATAGGTTTGAGCCACCGCGCCCAGTTTATAGTCCCTATTTTTTTTTTTTTTTTTGGTCCCAGGGATTGAACTCAGGGGCATTCAACCACTGAGCCACATCCCCAGCCCTATTTTGTGTTTTATGTAGAGACAGGGTCTCACTGAGTTGCTTAGTGTCTCGCCATTGCTGAGGCTGGCTTTGAACTCGCGATTCTCCTGTCTCAGCCTCCCAAAGTGCTGGGATTACAGGTTTGCGCCACCCCACCCGGCTGTCCCTATTCTTAAGGAAGACAGTAAAATCTTCAAGACTATAGACTCTAAGACATGTAAGCAAAAAAGATATGGTGTAGGTGTTACATTGAATAATAGGATTATGTACAAGACCGAGAGTTGGCACAAGGAGAACATGCTTAAACCCACGGTAGGGCTGGGAGGGTTCAATAAAATCTTTCTTGAAGCAAGCATACCAGATCTGAATCTTTAGGGAACAAAGAATGATTGGCACTCCAGGCAGAAAGCACAGCATGTATAAAGGCATGGGGGAGTGAAACAACATGGAAGATTCCAAAAATTACAAGTAGTTAGGTATTTTAGGGTATAAGGTGCAGGAAAGGGTGAATACTGAAGCATCAGTCTGGCTGGGACAAAAGATTCTCATGGAGAGGAGGTGAAAGTAAAGCAGATTTGGAGCAGACACAGAAAGTCTTCCAGAAGAGACCAGAGTAAGAAAAGATGATTTCCTGAGCCTGTATGAGTCCCTTAAAACACACACCCTCCCTCCTTATCCCCAGCCTTGCCTTCACTCCTTGTATTTCACAAAAAGCATCTTGGATTTGTTATCTCTAATCTTAATGTGAGCATATGGCTTGAGATTTAGGATTCAGTTGTCTGTTTTTCGCAGGCTCATACTTGAGCCTGCATTTCCTGTTTCTGATCACAAGGACTGTGTTATAATTTCTCAAGATAATGCCTGCCTGGCACAGCCTTACCTGGAGCAAGGTGTGTTTATAATATGCTTTGTAAAAGTAAAAATTCTTCACTTTGCGTGTAGAGACACAAACTCCACCATCCTGGAAGAGCTTCCTGCAAATTAGTTTATCAGTTTTCCTCTCCCCCAGGCCTCCTCTGCTGCACCTGCCCTTTCTGTGCCAGGCACTCAGAAGTTGAATTGCTGGCAAGGAACAGGAAGTAGCCCATAGGCACTGTCCCTCAAGATGTATCCACATAAAAGAAGCTTCATGACTGCAGGGCTTTTTTTTTTTTTTTTGGTACTGGGATTGAACTCAGGGGCACTTGACCACTAAGCCACGTCCCCAGCCCTATTTTTTTGTATTTTATTTAGAGACAGGGTCTCACTGAGTTGCTTAGCGCCTCACCATTGCTGAGGCTGACGTTGAACTCGCGATTCTCCTGTCTCAGCCTTCCAAAGTGCTGGGATTACAAGCTTGTGCCACAGTAGCCGGCTGACTGTGGGTTTTCTAAATTGCACCCAACATTGGATGAATTGCAATTGCATTTGGGGACAATTTCACATATCCCTTAGCGTTTGGGGTTGAAGTGGACGGAGGAGGGTACATCATACATAATGATCCTACAGTTATATACTCTGCCCACTGGGGCTGCAGCCTTCAGATCTAAATATCTAATCCTTGTACTTCAGAGAAAAGAGAAAATGTGGGATGTGGGGGTCAAGTTATCTGGTCTTAGACCAGAGCACAGGAAGCAGGGAAGAAAACAAGAGCATTGCTTCACCTGCTTCCCTCCACACCATCTCCCAGAGGGAGCCTTGGTGAGCTTGACTGTTTGCAGCGTTTCCTTCCCTTCCTGTACTGGGCCGGGACAAGGCCGGATCCTGAGGAGCCCAGCCCTGACTCCTCTGTGCCTAAATTTGTAGATCTCACCTCCCTTGCCTTCTTGCCTCCACTTCTATCCCACAGCCATAAGGACTTTTGGAAACTTCCAGGAAGGTAGCAATAAAGGGTGGAGGGTAGCAATGTGGAAAATCACATGGGGCAAGGAAGGGAGGAAGCCTTGGTCCTAGATCTGGCTCTGCCCCCATCACTGCATAACCTTGATCAAGTCATTCATCCTGAGCCTGTATGGCCCCTACTTATCCTACAGAGAAGGTGAAATGCTACCTTCCCCATCTAATGCCCTCCCCCATCTAAGTTGGTCCTCTCTGTGCTCCATATCATCGCCTCCACTTTTCGCTTCCTCTATAGCACCACAATCTGTCATCATACATGTGTGTGTGTTAATTATATACATATAATTGTTTGCTAACTTGGGTTGTCTCCTCACTAGATTCTAGATTGTAAGCTCCAGGAACACAGGCTGTGTATCTTTGACCCTTTATCCTCAGATGCTGGCGCAGTGCCTGGCACTTAGGAGGAACTAGAAAACTAATTTAGTGAACCGAATAAACGAGTGAACAGCCGCTGACCCAGATGAACTTCCAGGTTCCTTCCACCTCAAACAGTCTGTTTAAGGCTTCTTGCTAGAAAGACCACTTCAGATCCTCTCCCAAGGTCTCCTGGAGGGGGAAGGAGGAGGCACGGGCGGCGCGCTTCTCTCCCTTCCGTGGACTCAGGCGACTGTAGACCCAGATTAGCACAGGTCCGAACCACGCTTGGGCCAGGCCTCCTGGCGGGCCAGCGAAGGGCGGAGCCAGCTGCCTCCTGCCGGGTGGCCTCCGCTTGCGCCCCGCCGAGGCTGGCAAGGGGCGGGTCCGAACGCGAGCCCTGGGCGGGGCGGCGCCGCAACGCCCTGAGTGCCCCCAAGCACGCGGGAGCCGGGAGCCCCGCCCCCATCCCGCCGCTTCTCAGCTTGGGGCCGGGGCCCGGCCGTCGCCTAGCAACGCCCAGCCACGCCCCCGGGCGGCCGCAGGCGCCGGCCCCCAGCATGGCCCTGGCGGGCTGGCCGGCGCCTGGGCTTTGGGCAGCCGGCTGCGGGCTGCTGCTCCTCGCCTTACTTCTGCTCCTGAGTCCCCGCAGCTGCCGGGTGCGGCGGGGCCTCCGCGGCTTGCTCATGACGCGCAGCCAGCGGCTGCTCTTCCGAATCGGGTTAGTGCCGGGGCTCGGCCGATGCGGGTCTGGGAGCGCTGGGAGAGGGGACGTGGAGGCGGGACTGGGGTATTTGGATATTAGGACAGGGCTTGGGCTGAAGTGTCTCGGGTAAGAGCGGAGGGATCGGGAAACAGGATGGAGAAGCCAATGAGTTTGTAGGGACTGAGGAAGAAAAGGAATTAGAGGGCTAGAGAATTGGGCTGAGGAGGAGAATTGGGGGAGCCAGGGAAGGGGGTGTGAGAGTGCAGCTGGGAAAATGCTTCCATTCTCCAGTAAGAAGCGGGAGAACAGGGAGCTGGGAAGTGGGGATCGTGCAGGGGCCTCGGGCCGGGAGATCGAACCTGCGAGGACGGAGGACAGCAGGTGCTCGCTCCACTGGCAGGTGCAGGAGAGAAGGAAAGCCCCAGACCAAATGACTGGCATTGAAACCGCCCCTCCCTACATGTGTCCCTGCCCCATCACCCAACACCCCACCACTCCAGATAGGTTCTCTGTCCAAGCACGAGTCCCAGCCATGTAGATCTATCTGTCCCTTTCCTCCTATCCCCAACCCTGGCCTGGAAAGCCCCCGGCTGTGAAATCTAACTGGACTTAACAGCCTGATTGTTGAAGGTTCACTGACCTCCAGTGACTCTGTCCCCAGCATACCCGTCTCTCCCCTCCCCCGTCCCTGCTTTCCCTGACCAAGGCAAGGGCAGTGAGCAGTGCCATTTTGCCACAGAGGCAGGGAGATAAGGGAAGGAGCCAGAAGACAGGCTTCTGAGGGCCCCGTGGCCCCCTGCTTCCAGAGAGGCCATGTGGCAGAAACTCAAGCTCCAGTTTAAGGACAGCGATTTTGGGGAATGAGAATTGTGGGAGCCCTGGCCAGAGTCCAGGTTGCTGGGAGGGTTAAAGCCTGGGAATTTCCTGAGGTTCAGAGAAGGCATTGTGCAATTCACCCCTCTTTCCCTTCCTCCCCAGATTTCCCCCCAGGCTTCAGGCCTAGGAGTCCACTAGCATTCAGAGAACTAGATAGAAGGGCCTAGTGGGCAGAAAAAGAAGAATACTGGGGATGAGAGAACTCTTGTGCATGACTTTTGGGATACTGGTGTCTCCAGTATCCCAAACATTGGTCACACTGTAGATAATGCTCCAACCAAGTTGCCATTGCTCATTATTTTAATGCTATTTTCCACTGCAGATAGCATTAAAATAATGATATTTTGAGCCGGGCGCGGTGGCTCAAGCCTATAATCCCAGCACTTAGGGAGGCTGAGACAGGAGAATCGCGAGTTCAAAGCCAGCCTCACCAACGGCGAGGTGCTAAGCAACTCAGTGAGACCCTGTCTCTACATAAAACACAAAATAGGGCTGGGGATGTGGCTCAGTGGTCGAGTGCCCCTGAGTTCAATCCCCAGTACCAAAAAAAAAAATGATATTTTGAATATAGTAATATCTTCCTATTTCTGGGGAGGTGTTTGTGTTTTTGTTGCTGGGGATAGAACCCAGGGCCTCATGTATGCTAACCATGCCCTCTGCCACGGAACTATACCCCTTTGGAATAAAATTTTTAAAAAAATTTATTTTACAAAATTTCTGGGAGTTTGACAGCTAAGAGAGTTTTAAATCAATTTCCAGCTTCCAAAATTGGTAAATTTGGTTGGGTTCGGTGGTGCACACCTGTAATCCTAACAATTCAGGAGGCTGAGGTAGGAGAATCACAAGTTCTTTTTTTTTTTTTTTATTTATACAAGGACAAAGTCTCTTTATTTTGTTTATTTATTTTTATGTGGTGCTGAGGATAGAACCCAGTGCCTCACACGTGCGAGGCAAGTGCTCTGCCACTGAGCCACAACCTCGAGAATCACAAGTTCTAAGCCAGTCTCAGCAACTTAGTGAGGCCCTGTCTTAAATTTAAAAATGAGAAGGGCTGGGGATATAACTCAGTGACAGAATGCCTTGGGTTCAATCCCCAGTACAAAAAAAGGTAAGTTTGTCATATAAAAGCTCCAAGGAAGTGGCAAATAGGAATGTCCGTGAGGAACTGGAATCAAAATTGTTGAGATCAGAATGCCCCAGATCACTCTATCAGAATTGTGATGGTTTGAGTATTCCTAGAACTTGAGATCTAGAAGTTTCCAAATTCCTTAACTTAAAGTTCTCAGAGATCTTCAGAATACATTATTTCTTTTTTTTTTTTAAATGTTTATTTTTTTAGTTGTAGGTGACAGAATATCTTTATTTTACTTTTATGTGGTGCTGAGGATCGAACCCAGTGCCTTATGCGTGCTAGACGAGCACGCTACCACTGCGCCATAATCCCAGCCCCTGGAATACATTATTTCTATGGGCTTTCCTTTGTCTGGATTTCAAGATTGCCTGGAAACAACTTCCCAAATTGGCAGAGCAGAAGGGTGTGCCTGGAATCAGAATTCTAGACCCTACCCCTCTGAGGTCTGAGAAACAATTGGTCCAGTCCCTTGGGAGAGAGACCAATGGCTGCTGGAGAGGCAATCCTAGCAGGAAACTCGTGGGGAATGTGCAGGCGTTGGTGCTGTGGGCGCCTGGGGCCCACAGGAAGGATGGGAGGGAGGGGAAAGTGCCTGGGCATCTGGCTGGGAGGACCACAAATGGAGGATGGGGGGTGGGGGCTGGAAAGCAGACCCTGGGAAATCCTAAACAATGGCTTGGGAGAGAGGCTGTTCGTATCATTAATAATAATGATTATTTTATAGAAGTGGCATTTGACAACTTTATAAAAGGCTTTCCTTTTATAAAAGACATACCCACTGGTCTTTTGGAATGAGAATAACTTGGCACAGTTGATGGTAGTCTGGGCAAAACTGAGGTTAGACACAGGCATTTGGGGCTCTGTGGGGGCTGGGAGGGTGTACAGTAGCTAAGCACACAGTATGTAGGGTCCCCAGATAAATCAGCTTTTGAATCCTGGTTTTGTTGTGCAGTGGCTATGTGACCTTGGAAAGATAACTTTTCTGTGCTGTTTGCATCTATAAAATGGGGGTGGTGATAGTGCCTGCCTCATAGGGCTTCCCTGAGGATCAAGTGGAATTGCACATGTAGGTGCACAGGGCTGGCTCAGAGCAGGTCCTCAGGAAATGTTAGCAATTGCTGTAGCCTGGGCTGGGCAGGAGGGAGGGTATCTGGCATGACCACCAGCTCCTTTTGGAGCTTCCTTATATTCTTCCACTCCTGTCTTCCAAGCCTATCTACCTACCACCTACCAGGAAGTGCCACATTCTTCCATCCACTCAGTAACACCTCACTGTCCTGCGCAGACACGAGGATCACATACAGGAGCAGGATCTGGCCTCAGTTCTCCCAGCTGGGGAAAGCTGCATGTGAACAGATATAAACAGATGTCCAAACTGTCACAGGGGTGGGGCACCGCAGGAGCCTGGAATCAGGAGGAAAGGACTCTCGCATGTGTGCCCCTGCTTCATGCCGCGATTTCCCTCTTGCCCTTTTGCTTTCTTAGGGGTAGCTGAGGGTTTTGCAGAACGAGGCCCTGAAGAGAGCCTGTCTGCTGAGGGAGGTGGGCGGGGCTTGAGGCTAGGCTCCTGCAGTGTCCTGCGGAGCTGAAGGTAGACAATGGCAGCCTTTGGGAATGGACAATCCTAGCTGGCCAAGCCCCACTCCCCCATTCCTGTGCATCAGGGATCCTTCTTGGCCACCCCACACACACACTTGCATAAAACCAACCGTCCCCAGAGTGGACCTTACTTGCACCACTTCTGCAAGAGGAAGCCCTTTATCATGGCCAGTAGGGCCCATTAACTTGATGTTGAGGGTGGCAGGTGTCCCGATGGGAGGATCCTTGAGGGATGGACCACTCTACCCCTGCCCTGCTCATGGCCTGAATAAAAGCCAGCTGCAGGCAGTGAGCTGGGCCATCTGTGACAGAGCCTGGCAGGAAGGGAGAAGAGGGGAGAAGGGTCCTTTTCTTCAGGCCTTGGGGACCTTGGAGAGGTCACCTGCCACCTAGCACCCATGGCAGCCCCTTGGCTTCCTTGCTGTCCCTATTAATACACCTTCCCTTACTGCCTAGCAGGGCATCCCCTTCCCAAACCACAGAACACAGCTGATACCCTTCACCCAGGCCTTTGTAGCCCTCTAGCACCCAATTCCAGACCTGCCCAGGTCCACCTTTCTCAGGACTCTTCCTGTTCTCCTGTCTGACCTGTCAGTACTTCTGTCCTCCCTTATGTCTCTATGGGCCAAATTTTATTGCAGCCTCAAGATTTATCTTCAAAATCCATCAAAATCTGAACTTCAGCTGGGCGCGGTGGCTCAAGCCTGTAATCCCAGCACTCAGGGAGGCTGAGACAGGAGAATCGCGAGTTCAAAGCCAGCCTCAGCAATGGCGAGGCACTAAGCAACTCAGTGAGACCCTGTCTCTACATAAAACACAAAATAGGGCTGGGGATGTGGCTCAGTGGTCGAGTGCCCCTGAGTTCAATCCCCGGTACCAA
>PVHX01019682.1:0-33852 GCA_004024805.1 Geosciurus inauris
TGTGTCCACGGGAGCAACTGCTAGGGGCCCTGCCTGGTTGGGTGGGCGTTGGAGCGAGGTACCCCTGTAGAAGCAGGCCCCGCCCGGGGCGAGCCCTGGGCTGAGCCGCTGCGGCTGAGCTCCGCCGCCGCTTGCTGCTGAAGTCACTCTGCTTGTGGCAATGGCTGCTGGCTGGTGGCCCTGCTTACATGCGCAAGTGGAATTCCTGCCCGGGTAGCTGTAGGATGATATCCAGAAGCTGGCTGGGAGATGGTATTTCCACAACTTCAACCTCTGGCTCTGGAGAGACTGACCACAGCGTCCGTCTAGGCCGCCATCTTGGAACCGCCTATATATTTGTTGATCAATTGTTTTTCTTCTTTAAGAAATGTCTGTTCAGGTCCTTAGCCCATTTATTGAGTTGTTTGTTTTTTGGTGTAAAGTTTTTTGAGATATATATCTATATCTATATCTATATCTATATCTATCTATCTATCTATCTATCTATCTATATCTCTCTATATATAGATATAGATATATATATCTCCTGGTGATTAGTGCTCTATCTGATGTGCCTGTGGCAAAAATTTGCTCCCAAAATGTAGGCTCTCTCTTTACCTCATTGATTGTTTCTTTTGCTGAGAACGAGCTTTTCAGTTTGAATCCATCCCATTTATTGGTTCTTGATTTTATTTCTTGTGCTTTAGGAGTCTGGTTATGGAAGTTGGAGCCTAATCTGACATGAAGAAAATTTGGGCCTACGTTTCTACATTTTCTCTATTAAGCATAGGGTCTCTGGTCTAATTTCTAGGTTGTTGATCCATTTTGAGTTGAATTTTGTACATGGTGAAAGATAGGGTTTTAGTTTCATTTTGCCACCTATGGGGTTCCAGTTTTTCAAGCACCTTTTGTTGAAGAGGCTATCTTTTGTCCTATGTATGTTTTTGGTGCCTTTGCCTAGTGTGAGAGAACTATTTATGTGGGTTTGTCTCTGTGTCTTCTACTCTGTACCATTGGTCTACATATCTATTTTGGTGCCAGTACCATGCCATTTTTATTGCTATAGCTTTGTAGTATAGTTTAAGTTCTGGTATTGTGATGCCTCCTGCTTCACTATTCTTGCTAAGGATAGATTTGGTTATTCTGGGTGTCTTATTCTTCCAAATGAATTTAATGATTATTTTTCTGTTTCTATAAGAAATAATGTTGGGGTTTTAATTGGAATCATGTTGAATGTGCATAGCACTTTGGGTACTATGGCCATTTTGAAAATCTTTTTCTGCCTATCCAAGAGCATGAGAGATCTTTTGATTTTCTAAGGTCTTCTTCAAATTCTTTCTTTAGTGTTTTGTAGCTTCATTGTAGAGTTCTTTCACCTCTCTTGTTAGATTGATTCTCCAGTATTTTATTTTTTTGAGGCTATTGTGAATGGGGTAGTTTTCCTGATTTCTCCTTCAGAGGATTCATCACTGATCTATAGAAATGTATTTGATTTATGGGTGTTGATTTTATATCCTGCAACTATGCTGAATTCATTAATTAATTGTAGAAGTTTTCTGGTGGAATTTTTTGGATCCTCCAAGTATAATATCATGTCATCATGAAAGTTTGAGTTCTTCTTTCCCTGTTCCTATCCCTTTAATTTTTTTCATCTAATTGTTCTCTCTAGAGTTTCAAGGACTATGTTGAATAGAAGTGGGGAAAGAGTGCATCCCTGTCTTGTTCTCATTTTTAGAGGGAATGCTTCCAATTTTTCTCCATTTAGGATGATGTTGGCCTTGGGTTTAGCATAGATAGCTTTTACAATGTTAAGGTATGTTCCTACTATTCCTAGTTTTTTAGTGTTTTGAACATGAAAGGGTGCTGTATTTTGTCAAATGCTTTCTTTGCATCAATTGATAAAATCATATGATTCTTATATTTTAGTCTATAGATGTGATAAATTATATTTATTGATTTCTGTATGTTGACCCAACCTTTTATCACTGGTATGGACCCTAGTTGATTATGGCACACTATTTTTAATATGATTTTGTATAAGATTTGCCAAAATTTTATTGAAAATTTTTGCATCTATGTTCATCAGGGATATTGGTCTGAAATTTTCTTTCTTTAATGTGTCTCTGTCTGGTTTTAGTATCAAGGTGATATTA
The DNA here is from genome assembly GCA_004024805.1 of Geosciurus inauris. Taxonomy (NCBI): domain Eukaryota; kingdom Metazoa; phylum Chordata; class Mammalia; order Rodentia; family Sciuridae; genus Geosciurus; species Geosciurus inauris. The sequence goes on from PVHX01019682.1 coordinate 2,133, forward strand.
GACTCAGAATGATTTTGGAAAGATTCCCTCCTTTTCTGTTTCATGGAATAATTTGAGGAGTATGATATTAGCTCTTCTTTGTAGGTCATATAGAACTCCACTGTGAATCCATCTGGTCCTGGGCTTTCCCTGGTTGGTAGGCTTTTGATGTTGTCTTCTATTTCTTTGCTTGTAATTGATCTGTTTAAGTTATGTATGGCCTCCTGGTTCAGTTTGGGTAGGCCATATGCTTCTAGAAATTTATTGTTGTCTTTAAGGTTGTCTGTTTTACTGTAGTATAAATTTTCAAAATAGTTTCTAATTATCTTCTTTATTTCAATAGTGTCTGTTGTGATGTTTACTTTTTTATCACAAATTTTAGTAATTTGATTTTTTTTTTTTTTTTTTGGTTAGGGTGGCTAAGTGTTTGTCAATTTTTTTATTTTTTTCAAAGAACCAGTTTTTTGTTTTGTCAATTGTTTGAATTGTTTCTTTTGTTTCAGTTTCATTGATTTCAGCCTTAATTTTAATTATTTCCTGTCTTCTGCTGCTTTTGGTGTTCATTTGTTCCTCTTTTTCTAGGGGTTTGAGTTGTAATGTCAGGTTGTTTATTTGTTGACTTTGTATTCTTTTAATGAATGAGCTTAATGAAATGAAATTTCCTCTTAGTACTGCCTTCATAGTGTCCCAGAGATTTTGATATGTCTTATTAGAGTTCTCATTTATCGTTAAGAATTTTTTTTATCTCCTCCCTGAAATGTTCTCTTGTCCATGCATTATTCAATAGTGTAGTAGTTAGTCTCTGGGTATTGGTGTATCTTCTATTTTTTAATTTGTCATTGATTTCTAATTTCATTCCATTATGGTCAGATAGAATGCAGGGTAGTATCTCTATTTTTTTGTATTTGCTAAGATTGGCTTTGTGGCATAACATGTGATCTATTTTGGAGAATGATCCATGTGCTGCTGAGAAGCAAAGTGTACTTTCTTGTTGATGGATGGAATATTTTATATATGTATGTTAAGTCTAAATTATTGATTGTTTTATTGAGTTCTATAAGTTTCTTTGTTTAATTTTTGTTTGGAAAGTCCAAACAAAAATTCCACTATTCAGTGGTGAAAGAGGAATATTAAAGTCACCCAATATTACTGTGTTCTGGTCTATTTGATTCTTAAAATTGTAAATATATACATATATATGTATATAAATAATATATAGATGCCCAATTTTTTTGGTATAGATATTTAAGATTATTCTGTCTTGTATGATTCCATTAAGTAATGTGAAATGACTTTCTTTATCCCTTCTTACTAGCTTTGGTTTGAAGTCCACCAAATCTGATATGAGAATGGAAACCCCCGCTTGTTTACATGGTCCATGTGAGTGATAGGTTTTATTCCTCTCCTGTCACTTTCAGTCTGTGGATGTCTTTCCCTGTGTGATGAGTCTCTTGAAGGCAGCATATTGTTGGTTCTTTTTTTTTTTTTTTTATTTTTTTTATTCAGTCTGCAAGTCTATGTCTTTTAATTGAGAGGTTTAGGCCATTGACATTCAATTTTATTATTGAGACATGGTTTGTTTTCCTGGTCATTTTGGTTTATTTTTTTATTTTTAACTTGGCTTGGCTTCTCCTCTGATTGGCCTTTCCTTTAGTGTAGTTCCTCCCTTTGCAGATTTTCATCATTGTTTTTCATTTCCTCTTCTTAGAATATTTTGTCAATGATGTTCTATAGTGCAGGTTATCTTGCTATAAATTCTTTTAACTTTTGTTTGTGATGTAAGCTTTTTTATTTTGTCATGAAATCTGAAGATTAATTTTGTTAGATATAAGATTGTTGATTGGCATCCATTTTCTTTCAAAGCTTTGTATATATTGTTCTAGGATCTCCTGGCTTGAGGGTCTGGGTTGAAAAATCTGCTGAGATACTAATTGTTCTTCCCCCATATGTAATCTGATTCCTCTATCTTGTAGCCTTTAAAATCCTTTCCTTATTCTTTATGCTAGGCATTTTCATTATAATGTGCCTTGGTGTAGATCTGTTGTAATTTTGTACATTTGCTGTCCTGTAAGCCTCTTGTATTCAGTTTTCAAATTCATTCTTTATGCTTGAGAAATTTTATTATTATTTCATTTAAAATGTTATGAATTCCTTTGGTTTAAAACTCTGTGCCTTCCTCTATCCTGATAAATCTTAGATTTGGTCTTTTGATGTTATTTTGTAATTCTTGTATGTTCTGTTCATGGCTTTTTACCATCTTCACTGTGTGGTCAACTTTACTTTCAAGACTGTATATTTTGTTTTTGTTGTCTGAAGTTCTGTCTTCTAAGTGACCTAGTCTGTTGGTGATGCTTTCTATTGAGTTTTTTTTTTTTTTTTTTATTTGGTTTGTTGTTTCCTTCCTTTCAAAGATTTCTGGTTTTCTGTTTTTGTTTTTGTCTTTTTCAGAATCTCTCTCTTTCTTGAAGTAGCCTTTTGCTACCTGTATTTGCTGTCTTATTACTTTGTTGGTGTAATCAATGGTTGCCTGTATTTGCTCCCTTATCTCTTTGTTGGAGTGATCAATTTTTTGCCTGTATTTGCTCACATTGGTCATTCTTTAATTCACAGATCATTTTAATTTTATACATTCTGAACTCTTTCTCTGACATTTCATCTACTGTATTGTCAATGGATTTTATTGCTGTAGTATCTTGGTTTGTTTGGGGCACTTTCCTCCCTTTTTTTTTTATGTTGTGTATGTGTCTTCCTCTCTTGCAATGCAGATCTGAAGTATTGCAACTTCTATTCTATAATCTTGTAGTGTCCCTATAGGTTAACAATACTTCAAATTTAAGGGGAAAATGCAACCAATATGCAGCCACAAATCAATTAGCTTTTATTTTGAAATTTGCAGTTTTGTTGCTATAAACAGAAATAATGAGTTCAGTTATCTTCTACCATATGTCCAATAGGTTTGTATAAGGTTTTACTGTTTCTAATGTTGGACAGAGGAGGGGGATAGGCTGTGATGTTTATGAGATAGGATGTGGGAATATAGATGTATTTGATTATAGGATTAGTGAAAGGGTAATAAAAAGAAGTTGGCTGTTAGCAGGAGAAAAAAGAGAGAGGTTACCCCATGCCAGGTTCCTTGTTGCTTCTGCAATAGGATGGTGTCTATTAATACACTGAATAGAGATACCTCTGGTGCAACTGGGCCCACAAGGACCTTGGTGATGGTTTTCCAGGTCCTGGTTGTTGTCCCTAGGTGGAAGTGGCCGTGCTCCTAATTGTTGGCTATAGTAGCATCAAACCTGTAGGTACCTTGATGTTGGGCTTCTAGGCCCAAGTCAGTGCCCCAAGATGGAAGCTACTCCAGTGAACAAGGGCAGAGGCAGCAGCAGAGGTAACACAGATAGTGTTAGAGGTGTTCCAAGATGGATGCAACCGCTTCCAGAGATGAAGCTGGAAGGATGGGCTGTATGATGGCATTGGGTGACCTATTTGTTTATGCCACAGTGTGGCATGCAATATTGCAACAGGCAGCTGCCTCCTTGCCCTGTCGATGTCCCATGGTGGAGATTACTGCTTGGGGATGGCTATGGCAGTAGCTACAATGTTGCAAAATGCAGGCGGTTTGGGTAGAGCCACCTGTTGGTAATTAGGGAATTTCAATGCAAAGCTCCTCTCCACCAACCGGGCATGAGGTATGGGTGAGGCCTCTCCAAGGCAGCCTTGGTGATGGTGTTCTGTGTCCTGGCTATTGTTCCTAGATGGAAGTATCTATGTCAGTGGTTGGTGGCCAGGTAGCGTCAAACTTGTAAGTACCTTGGTGTTGGACTTCCAGCCACCAGATGGAGTCCCAAGATAGAAGATGGTGCAACTAAAGATGGTGGTAGCAGCAGTAGGGGTAATCTGAGATGGTGTTAGAGGTGTCCCAAGATGGGGACGACCACTTTTAGAGATAGGGCTGAAAGGGCAAGCCAATTGAAGGCTGTGGGTGGCCTGTTTGGAGATGCAGTACTCTGGTGTGAGGGCACAGTCCTCAGTGTGGTTAGCAGTCCTGTGCCTGGGCCTGGGCCTGGGCTTCTCATTGGTTGGTGGGGTGGTCCTAAGCCTGGGCTCCATGGCGATTCCCAGGGCTGTCCTGGTCCTACCTAGTCTTTGTGGAGGTCAACAAGATTTTCCTGGGCCTCTGATTCTCTTTTTTCACAATTATAAATATCACAAAATTACTTTGGTATTAGAAGTTTATTTTGTTAAAAATTTAAAGGCATAGACTTTTCAATTTAACATGGAAACACCTAAACTAGGAAAACTTAGGATACTTGAAAAATGACAGTCTAAATGTCAGTAACAGTCTTAATTTTTCTTATTTTGATAACTATGACTCAAAAGTAAACATGGTATAATTATATTTTAATAATATTGTATGTTGAGTGTAATCTATACTATAAACACCAACTTTTAAGTCTTTTGAAGAAAACATTTTAACATGAGGTCAATTTCTACTGCAGGATTATTATTATCTTTAAAATATTTAATTTCTAAAGTACTTCTCTTTCTTCATGTTTTCTATTATTAAAAAGAAATATGTAATTTCTAGTTATTTCCACTGGTCCATTTATTTTAATAGATACTATATATCATGTATTGTCATTTTATTGTCTTCCAAAACTTACAATTTTATGAAATGGTTTAATTAAGCACACATTTACATTGTCTTTTAAACAACATCTGCAGAAATGACTAAATATATTTAAAAAAATACAAAATCAACAATAAGTATAGAATGAAAACAAGTGTGTTTTTACTAGACATACTTTTTCTTAATTTCTTAAGGATAGAAAACAAAACCAACTATATTGCTAAATAAGACTGTAAGAGATTGAGGGATGTATTGGGATGTCTTAATCTCAGAATTCCAAGAAAAAATACACAGTAGGAGAGTATCCTAGATTAATTATTCCACAGTAATCTGAACACCAGAATAAAAGAAAATGTAAATATGAAAATAATAGGAAATAATAGAAAAATAACAGCAAATTTCTATGTCATTAAATGCCAAAAATGAAGTTGAAATGAAATTCAGTGCTTCAAGCACTTGAAGCCCAGAATGAATATTTACATACAAGGGAAGCAAAATGATTGGAACAAAATGCCAGTGGTATGATTTGGTCCCCCTACCCCATCACTGGCTGCAGAATAGGGTACAAAGGGACAGCTTTCACAATCTATGGCTTGTTTTTCACTCCTTTGTCTGGCCTTTACAAACAGAAGTTTTCACTTTAGATTTTCAAGTTTGTCAATCCTTTAAAATCTCTGGCTATTGAGGTTCCTTAAGCAAGCTAATACAGAGCTATAGTAATAAATGCAGCATGGTATTGGCAACAAATGAGACATAAAGAACAATGGATCATAATATACATACTTACAGCCATCTAATACTGGATAAGGGTGTCAAAAATACATGTTAAAGAAAAGAGTCATTTTAGCAAATGGTATTGGGAAAACTGGTTATCCATATGAAGAAGAGTGAAATTTGATCCCTCTGATCCTGCACAAAAGTCAAATAAAAATGGATCAAAGACTAAGGAATTAGTCCATAAGTCTTGCAACTTCTAGAAGAAAACAGAATCAACACTCTATCATATAGGTGCTGGTACCTACTTTCTCAATAAGATATCTAAAGCTCAAGAAAAAAAAACAAGAATCAATAAATGGAATGCCATTAAGTTACAAAGGTTATGCAGTAAAGCACATGATTAAGATCATCTATGGAACAGGGAGAAAAACTTGGCTAGTTGCTCCTCTGTTAGGGGATTAATATTCAGAATATATAAAGGATTCAAAAAATCAGAGGATAAAAACTAAACAGATATTTCTCAATAAAAGAAACACAAATGGCTAACAAATAAATGAAAAATGTTCAACATCTCTAGCAATCAGGGAAATGTAAAATAGAACTACATTAAGGTTTCATTTTACACCCATCAGAATGGCAATTTCCAGGAACATAAATAACAAATTCTAGCAAGAATGTATGAGAAAACGTACACTGATTCATTACTGGTGAGACAGCAGAAATATAAATTTCAGAAATATAAATTTTCAGAAATATAAATTTCTGAAAAAAACTAGTAATGAAACCACTATATGACCCATCTGTCCCACTCCTTGACATTTATCCAACAGAACTAAAATCAGCACACGATAGTGGTACATCCCCTTCAATGTGTATAGCAGCACAATTGAGAATATCCAAATTATGGAACCAACTCAAATGACATTTGACAGATTAATGGATCAAAAAAATATGGTATGTGTACACAACAGAGTTTTTATTCAGTCATAAAGAAGAAATTGTGGTATTTGCTTGTAAATTAATGAAAATGGAGAACATCATGCTAAGTGAAATAATCAGACCCAGAAAATGAAGAGTCAAATGTTGTCTCTCATATGTGGAAACTAGAGCAAAATAAGTGGGAAAAGATGGGGGACAAGGATCAGACATTATAAAGATATAGGGAAGATCAGTGGAATAGAAGAATTTGGTTGAGAGGGAGGTTAGAGGGATGGGAAAAGGAAGGAAATATGAAATTAATTTAACAAAACAAATCACATTACATGCATCTATAAATATACAGGGAATTTCTCCTTTCTGTTTTTGTAGAAAGTACCAATCAAATATAAATAAATAAGTAAAAAATGGAAAGGAAGATCACTAGCATAGAGAAAGGAGAATAGGGAGAGTGAGGAGGAGAGTAAAAGGGGGGATGGATATTAAAATTGAATTCCGGGCTGTTATGATTTTGTCAAAATGAACCCAACTACTATGTATAACTATAATGTTCTAATAAAAAAATGTGAACTAGCCAGGTGTTGTGCCATATACCTCTAATCACAGCACTTTGGGAGGCTGAGACAGAAGAATAGCGAGTTCAAAGCCAGCTTAAATAACGGCGAGGCGCTAAGCAACTCAGTGAGACCCTATCTTTAAATAAACACAAAATAGGGCTGAGGATGTGGCTTGTGGTGGAGTACCCCTGATTCAATCCTGGTACCGAAAAAAAAATGTAAATTATATATATGTGAGTGTGTGTGTGTGTATTTGTGTGTGTGTGTGTATGTATATGTATGTATGTATACGTATATGCCATTAGTATGTATGTGAGTAGTAAGCTAATTTTTCCAACTAGAAAAATATAATTCATTTGTAATTGATAATATATATTGAACATATATTATTATGCATTTACATATTTTATTTCTACTTTTTAATTTTTATATTATTTATCATTTTGATTCTGATATTATATATATTTCTGAGAATGTTTTACACTGGTAGTTAGCTTCATGAATGCATCCATATAATTATTATAATAATTATTTTTTAAAATTTTGTTGGTTATTATTGTATACTTAGACACATTCCAGGATTAATTCTGGATGTTTCAAAAGTCCATTGGGATTTTTATCAGAACTAAATTTATGAAGCAATCATCAAATCTTTTCAAAATATGAAATAATAATAAGAACACTATGAGTTGGGTAGAGTATGGTACTATATGGTTTTAGGCCGATTTATGCATATGTATTAATTGTGATCTGAAAAAAGTGTAACCTATGTGATTCTAGACTGTTCAACTGAGAAATGAGAATATTAAACTGACATAATTTCAGAAGCACTGTGTGGGTCTTCCTTTTTTTCACTTGATGATCACCTGAAATTATTCTGTATATAACCCTATGATTTGAACATCTAACACCAGTAATATGATTGCAAATTGCCCATCATATTAACAATCTAAATATACAGCTATTCCAAATAAATTTTAAGCTCTAATTTTAATTTTATAAATATATACAATGAATATGCAGCATGAAAATTAATTCCAATATAAGTAAAGCAGCTATGGTATCTTCCTGTGTAGCTACAAATTAAAATAACTGGAGTAAATTATATTTATATTAATACACAAGTTTCCAAAAGTCTTTAAAATCTATTATACATATTTTTATAATTTTGCAATTTTGTGAAATAGAATATTAGCACATTTACAGCTTAATAAATTCAAATTACCAATCATTATATCTACTTGATATGTATTATAGTACAAAGTTTAAATATTGTATTTTTTAGCATTCACACAAAATATCTTATATTCTAGCACCCTTTGGTAGTGTGTATACATTAGAATAACATGTATTTTGAAAACTCTATTACATAAGAGACATATTTTTTAACACAAGATGATGATTTTGTAATTATAATATGTGTCATCTCTTGTTCTTAAAGATATCTCCCCAGTGGTCATTGCTTTACTTTTAATTATCTGTGGTTCTTCTCTTGCATCATTTTACAAATGTAATATGAACTCAGATTGTTGTAGTCTTTTAAACTATTGCGTGTACAGTAACATGAGAACAGAAGCTAAAAATATATCTGATAATGACCATAATTTCTCAACTAGTCAGATAAACTGAGCTGGTTCCATAATAGAGTTGGCATAGAATGCTGCATTTTCTCCAGAGAATGGGAAATACCAAGAGAAGGCTTTTTATCTAACAACATAACTATAAAATTCATAGTCACATTTTGCGTCCCCTTTGGTAATATGGCGCTACAGTATTTACTTTTATATGTGTCATTTATGAACACAATACTTTCATCCAATTATTGTCCTCATATCTTTGTTGTAAGCTATATTCAATCCTGCCAAATATGTTATCATGTGGTTACCACTGCTTACCAAACGAAGGTCAAAATTAGCACTGAGATATCAGTGATTTAAAAAACATGTTCATTCATGCTATTTTACGGGTTGGCAAAATATTTAGCATTTGGGTTTAGTGAACTTTAATTGTGTTTCATAAGTGGCTTTAAATTTATGGTTTAAAATCATTCTTTGAAATTAACAGTTCACTGGAGTAATTTGTGTGCATATCACTGACTCAATGAGATACAAGTTCAAGACTAAATTTTTTTAATTTAGTAATAGCATTTCATAATACATAAAATAAGTATTTATACTTCTGTACAACACCGTCAGACTTTCCTGATCTTTGTCTTGAGTCTGATTTCTTGCCACTTTCTTACATTTCTATTCTCCTTGAAACTATAAATCTGGTTTTCCCCAGTAATTAGTTGTGCAATTTTTATATTGGAACATGCCATTTCCAACTATTGAAAAACTATGCACACTAATACTATCTCTTTTACTATGCTACATCTCCAAAATTGTTCTAATGCTTTGCCATTCTTAAGATTTCCATTCCTTCAAACATCTACTTTTGGAAACATTCTATATTGACTAGTAGGCCCCAGGTACAAAATTTTACTTCTTTTATAATTCTGTTACATAATTTTTTCCTTAATTATTTTGTTCTTTGACTCTTAAATATCAAACTGCAAATTTTGATATCATTGTTGAATGATTAAATAATAGAATATATTATAAAAGTTCAAATTATTTGTTGTCAGAAGATATTATTTACTATATTACTTACATAAATCTACTTAAAATAGCCTTAACTTATAAATTTATTGTTTCTTTTTTTCTAGTTTATGAACTTTTTAAATTCATATACTTCATTTATGAGAGCTGAGATTAGTTAAAAATGTATTCTATTAATTACACAGAATGTATATTTTCTATCTTAGAATTCATGTGCTTACTTTTAACTGATTATATCTTAAATTTAGCTTTTCTATATTTGAGCTAAAAGCTCTATCTAAATTTCTTTCTTATTCATGGTATTAAGAAGAAATTTCAACAGTGAAAATAATGCAATACCTACTTTTGTTCTTTTTAGAAATCATATTGGAAACAGACTAGCAAATATGTATTATAGCATTATAAACTAGAAAATATGTATTAATTCATTATCAGTTTTTACAATGGAATACTATTCAGCCATAAAAAGATGATACCATTTGTAGCAACATGGATGTTGCAAGAGGACATTATGTTTATTGAAATAAATCAAATAATACAGACAAATGCCATATTTTTACTCATTTATGGAAACTAAAAGCAGAATGAATAGAAATAGAGTAGAACTGAGGTCACTAGAACTAGAAAGAATAGGAGGGTAAAAAATAAGTACCCAAACACAGTTGGGTGTACCTTTTTCTCTGACATTCTTGTCAGCATTTATTATTATTCATGTTCTTGATAAACAATAGTAGCATGATATGCAATCTAAGGAGGAGAGAGAGAGAGGAGATCAGGGACTGAAATGAAGTAGATTAAACTCTATTCATGCATGACTATGTCAAAGTGAACCCAAGTATTATGCACAACTACAATACACTAGTGAAAAAGTTCATAAAAAACAATTGTGAATAATTCTAAAGTTATATAGCACAAAATCATAATTACAGTCTAAAACAATATGCATTTAAAATAAGTAGGTGATAAGAGTTTGAAGTTTTCCAAAACATTAAAAATGGCAATATTTGTAGAGATGTAAATGCTAATTACCCCAATTTTATCATTATACATAGTATATATATTTCATCCAATAAAAATGATAGTAGTACTCTGAACCCTGAGTCAAATAAACAGAAGTAAATGAATAATGGATATTAAGAACTCAATTTTTCAATTATTTTTCACTATATTTAACTTTAATCAACAATTTAGTTAAAGCTATACTTTAGTGAGGATTTAAAATGTTTAAATATAGACTTGGATGCTTATGTGCAATTTTCATTGAATCATTTCAACTATATTTTATGCATATGTACTATGATTATTCTAAAAGAGACATTTATAGGATTAAATATGTATAGAAATGCCAAATATATGTGGGAAGTCAATGAAAATTTAACCAAATTATCACAACCTAAATGTAACATTGCATTTAAAGGTAGGTGGTAATATAATAACAATGATAATGGAAAACAAAAGTGTACAAAAATAGCAAATTAAAATACTTCTACTCTTTTAAATCTTTCAAAATAGATAAGCTGGGTGCGGTGGCACTCTCCTGTGGTTCAGGAGGCTGAGGCAGGATGATCACAAGTTCAAAGCCAGTCTCAGCAATAGCGAGGCACTAAGCAACTCAGCGAGACCCTGTCTCTAAATACAAAATACAAAAGAGAGCTGGAGATGTGGCTCAGTGGTTGAGTGCTCCTGAGTTCAATTCCCAGTACAAAAAAAAAAGGATGAGAAACCAGTTGCATGATACTGGTTTCTCATTAATTAATAAAACAAATCTTTGACACTGTTAATTTAATATTTACTCTGAGTAATAATTATGGTTTTGTGTTTAATTTATTCCTGAAATATTTTGGAGGTTATTCACCAAAATGTACAACGGAATCTTACGTATGTGTATTGAAAGTAAAACCTGATAGAGTATGAAATGATTGGTTTCCAAACAAATATTAAGAGACTTTTGTGGCCAATGCAGTATTCTTTAAGAAATATTTTTAAAAGCAACTAGGACTTAGTTTTGGAAGTTGTTCAATACTACATGACTTTAGATTTTTAAAAGCAATCTTAAGACATCATGTGTGGCATTTGAAACTATTACTCAACGAGATAAATAATCAGAGCAACAGAATGGTAGCGGATATTTTCTGTATTTTTTTTCTTTTGCATCAAGAATAAGTTTTCTTTGCTATCCTTGTGATGAAAGGGGAGAAGTATCATTGTGATCAAAGGGGGAAAGGCTGTCAGAAAAAAATGGCAAAACTTTCAAGTGGGCAAAACTATTACTGAGTTTCTCTGGTACATCCAGGACGGATGATCTCCTGAGCCATTCCAAAACTCCATACTTTATTTTTAAAAAGGGGACATTAATGCAAAGGGTTCTTGTTCATAGTGATACAAATAAATTTTGGTCAATGGGATGCATCTGATGATAGCATCGTGAATATCAACAAATTTGCCATCTATCCTTAAACTTATTTTAGCATTGTTTCTTATCTAATTGTAATATTTTAATGTTCACTTTATTGATTAGTGGCTTCAATTTTGATATGTGCATATCACAAAAATGTGGCAATAGATATTTATTGTAACACATTAAATATCAAAATATTAATCACATCATTATTTTTAAGCAAAGTATGACTTATCAAAGAAACTCACTTGTGAGAGTAGCAAATGAATATACCCATATTTTCAAGGAATAGGAGAACACTTCCAAGGAATATTTCAGAAATTTGTTTTCTTTGATAAAATGTTACTTTCAGGGAACAGAGCATACACTTAAATGTAGATATCTAAATGAATACTATTTATGTATTGTTAAGTTTAAATCCAAAAGGATTTAAAATATAATTATATTTAAAATATAATGATATTTAAATAAATTACAAAAAATTACAAAAAAATCAAAGACTCATATAATTACTTTAGATTTAATCTACATTTTTAGCCAAAAATTTCACCAATATTTGAACTAAATATGATTTGTATCATTTCTTATGCCCCTTTTTTTCTAATGGCAGTTGAAATATTAATGAACTCTCATTTTCCTTATATTTTAATTTAGTTCTTAAAAATGTGTTCATTTTTAGTAATAATGTATGCTAACATTTGTCATAATACATTTTATAATTGCCTCATCCTTGAAAGTTTAGTATCATCAGAAAAGATTAAAAAAATCTTTATGTTCACATATTTAATTATTTTCTCTAAAAGCTAATGTATTTTTAAGATAAATATTACATATTTAATGAGGCCAAACAAATACACACACATCTTCATATTATGTATTTTTACAGAAGAAAATATAGTTTTCTAAATCTTTACATTTCTAATATGGTAACAATCTAAATAACATGAAAATGATCTATATAGTTATAAAACAAACTATAGTGTTCTATTTCACACATCACATAGACTATATATTTTCTCTTTACTTAAGGGAATACATAAAAGACTACATTGTAAAAATCCAAAGAATACTTAAATTTTATGGTGCCTATGTGATTTTTATATTTTTGTTACAATATGTAGAGTTGGGAAAAAAGCCTTAAATGTTTTATGGCATCAAATAAAAATATTATAGCATATGAAAATATTTATTTACAAAATTTCCTAGTTCATTTTATTTACAGATCAACTTGACATGTACTGATTAGAAAAGGAAAAAAAAAGTCTGAGGCATTATAGCAGCCCCACAAATGAAAAATCATTGAAAAACTTAGCTAGCAAAAGTATATAATTTAAAGTCTCACTTTGCATAAATACATTACTTTACCACAGTTTTAGACAGTTTTGCATGGCTGAGATCAATACACTCCACAAGAGCAACCTAAAGGAGGAAAAGTTTTATTTTGGCTCATGGTTTCAGATTGTGGTCAGCCAACCCCTATACTCTGGGCATGAGGTGAGGTAGAACATCATTACTATAGAACATGGAAGAGGAAAGCAGCTCAGTACATATGTGATAACTGGAAAGCATGGTGGTAGGGATGGGGTGGGGGTGATGTGGAGGGAGAAGAGAGAAAGAGTGAGAGAGCACTAGACCAAGGTGTCAGGAATGAAATATACAATTCCAAAGGCACATTTCCAGTGACCTACTTTGTAGAGGTAACTCTACTGCTTAGAGTTATCACCCAGTTAATCCATTCAAGTGGATTAATATACAATTAGGAGACCCTTTATAATCACAGGTTAGTCACAGTAATGATTCCACTGTTAATTACCAATTTCTGTGTTATGCAGTTTTTCATTGTTGCGACCAACATATCTGACAAGAACAACTTAGAGGAGGAAAAGTTTATTTGATCCACATTTTCAGAGCTTCATGGTTGGCTGACTTCATGAACCATGGGTGCTGGGTTGACGCAGACATCATGGTGACAGAGCGTGGTAAATGAAAACAGCTCAGGAAATGGCACCAAGAAGTACAGAGAGAGAACGAGGTACCAGGGACAAAATTATAAACCCCAAAGCCATGTCTCAGTGTTCTACTTCCTCCAGTCACATCCTACCCCTGTATAATTACCACCCAGTTAATCCATTCAGTGGATTAATACACCACTTAGGTAGCAACTTTCATAATCTAATCATTAACCTCTGAACATTCTTGCAGTGTACACACCTGAGTTTCTGGGGGACACCTCATATCCAAACAATAACAACCCCTGTCATGTAAAATGTATGCCCTTTTTTCAATAAAAGTCCTCAAATATTTTAGCTTGTTATATAAAGTGTCAAAGTAGCTAACTTTCAGATAGCCATTCTTTTCAATTTTATTTTGCTTTTTATTGTCATATGCACATTAAATATGTAATTTATAAAATCAATTTTATTATGATCAATGTAGAAATCACAAGTAGAAACACTACTTAGTTTGATTCAGTTATTTCCATTCGGTCTAATGTTAATGCATTTTGATTAATAATTTTAATTTTTTCTAAATTACAATAATCTCTAGTTTCCCTGCAGTATTATTCATTTTTAAAGCCTTCTGACATTATTTGCTCATTAACTGTGTGTCATGACTTAGCTCATGCACTTATTTCTCAATAATTTTTATTGTCTTTCACACAGTTTTTCTTTCACTTTTCTAAGACTCTGATAGATTATGATAATCTGCCTCCCAAACCACAAGTCTTTCCCTTCTCCAGTTATTTCCAATTCAATTTCGGACATTAGCATTTATACAGTTAGACAAGAAAAATCATATAAAACCTCTTTATTTTTCTCCTTTTCCATTATTTTTCCAACAAATCCATTAGCAAGTTCTGACTTAAAATGTACCAAATATATTTACTTTTCATCATCTCTTAACACAAACTACTAATCACAGTTTGAAGAAGTAACAAAATGGCAACTGAATAAGATCTTCCAACAGTCTATCCCAAGTTAAAGAGTTATTCACACACCGAACTACATTCTCAAGAGCTAAGGAAATCATTAATACCATAGTGCCTGTTATTGGTATAACAAAATGAAAAGGTCCAGTAAAGAAGGCAGAAACAAAAGAGTGGGCTAGTCATTCCTTTCTCAACTCCAAGCAACCTAGTCTGGAGAAAGGCATTAAAACTTGGGGGATGCAAATTAGCAAGCCTGCCATGGTGAAAACCAGTGCTAGGCAAAGCCCTAAGATCCCTAACACTAGGTCAGTATGTACTGAGTTGCTGGAACTCCATTAAGACAGCCAAGAGAAAGGATCCACTTCCTGCCCTCCAGATTCTGATGGTTGAGCAGGAAACAGGACTCCACCTGCTGGGGAGCAGGGTACAAAGACAGCACAGGGCTTTTTGATACCTAGCACCTGGTAGAAACTGAAGGCCTAATATGCAGGCCAGAGATTACAAATGTAACTTCTACATTAGCTCTAGCATTAGATGGAGACCTAGCACTGGAAGAACAGACCTGAGTTGTGGTTACGTAAGCTCCAGCCATGGGGAGGGCCTCCTGTATACTTGCTTTCCTCCCAAGACTATGCAAGGCCCATATCCCTGTAAGACTCAAATGTGACCCAGATTAGTGCCAACTTTCATGGCCAAGTGGTTGTCTCCACCCTGCAGGTTCCAACCTTGGGCAGCATAGCTATTCCAAGCCAGTGCACATAGACAAGGTACTAAAACTGCCCTGGCACCAAGTGGAGAGCTGGCTCTAGTGGAACAGACTATTGCTGTGGCTTACATTAACACCAGCTACGGTGTGGGCCCCAAAGCATCCATAAGACTACAGGTTCTTATATCTGTCAGTCTCAGGTACTACGTAGTTTAACTGTAGACCAATAGTACTAAAGTACTCCAACCTCAGGCAGAACAGTGTGATGCAAGACCCCATTAAATGGAGCTAGGACAGGTGTGTAAGCAGAAGATTTTTGCTCTGAAACTTAGCGCAGGGCTAGTGAAACCTAACACTGGGCAGATTATAACAGCTCCAATCACCAGACCTGCTTATGGACGGAGACTCTAGAACATCTCCAGTGCCAAGTGAAATGTGCAGTCCTAGTCTATAAGAATTATACTCCAGCCAACTTCACCTGTTATTCATTGCAGCCATCGTAAGCAATGCCATCTCAGCAGTAGGCAGACAATAGCACCATAGCCCTTGATGCTAAGCCAGTGTTGTACTGGTGGTCTTGGTAGGCTGTAAGCTTAGAGTGTACACATTCCAGTGGAATCTGTAGTCAGAAGTATGACATAGAAATCTTGGCGTTCCCAGAGCCAGGCAGAATCGTGCAGTGTCAAATGATCATGGCTAAGGCATCCCAGTTTCTACCTTGGCCCTGGAGAGAGACTTACAGGGACAGTCTACAATTTCTAGGTTCCCTATTATTTCTTTTTGAACTATATACTAGTAGTGTATGTGGATCAACCATAGAGTTGGATTACCCTACTACTGAAATAGTTAATATCACAACAACAGATTCCTGACAAATCTAGATCTGGTTGTCATCTAATGCTGAAATAATAGAAGTGAATACAGGCCCAGACAATAAATAAATAAACCACGTTCTTGGAATTACAGGCATAAACAAAGCCAGATTAGAAAGATTGAAATCAATACCTGATCCTCAAAGCCTAGACAATGTCACATGACAAAAATCATAGGACACTTTGAGAAAACCAGAAATTTACACAGTACTCAAAATAAGGTGCAGAAGCTGATTAGGCCATAATCAATATGGGAGAATTCTCAGAAAATTATAAACAACTGTTTTAAGGAAAATTAATGATCTTGAACAAAATAATGAGAAGTATTTTCTTTTTTTTCTTTTTTTTTTTTAATTTTAATTTTAATTTATTTTTCTCAAAAGTTGCATTTAAATACATGTTATCAAACATAACAGAAAAAAAACAAATTTTCAGAAGCTGTACACACTATTCACTGAAAATATTTGTTGAGGCAAATAGAAAAAAAAATTATTACAATCATAATTTTTCTAACTTTTACTCTAAAGAATATCTTAACAAAGAAACAGAAGTGATTAAAAAATTCTTGAGCTGAAAAATACACTTAGCAAAATTAAAAATGCTATAGAAGTCATGTATTGCAGGATAGGTCACACACAAAAAAATAGCTTGAAGACATGCTTTTTGAAAATATACATTTGGAGGAGGCAAAAAACAAAGAGGAATGAAGAACTCTTACAGAAACTTTGGGACAGTATTAGGACAGAATATACAGATTCAGGAAAGACAAGAAGTCCCAAGGTCTAGAAATTTATTTAAAGATAAAATAAGAGAAATCTTCCTAAACTTAAAGATTAATAAAAATATCCAGGTATGAGAAGGTAAAAGGTCACCAGTCAAATTTAGCTCAACCAAATCTACCCCAAGAAATCTTATATTTAAGCTATCAGAAGTGAAAGATAAAAAGAAGACTCTCCAGGTTGCAAGAGAAAAGAAACTAATAACACACAAGGGGGCCGCTATTCATCTGACAGTGGATTTCTCAGTAGAAAAACCTACAAGCCAGGAGAGAGTGGCAAGAGATTTTATAGTATTGAAAGAGAAAAAATAGTAACTGAGAAAACTGTGTCTCGCACATTTATCCTTCAGAAATGAAGGAGAGCTAACAATAACACTATGCAAACAAAAGCTAGGTGAATGTATTTCCACTAGGCATGTTCTATAAGAAATGCTAAAGAAAGTTCTTCAAACTTAAGAAAAGAAGCATTAATAAGTAAGAAAAAACTTAGGAAGTTATAAAACTCACTTATAAGAGTAAGTATACAAGTCTAAATACTGTAACAGTATAAGTGTTGTGTAAATCATTTGTATCTGTGGTATGAAGACTAAAAATATGAAAACTAAAAATAATATTAACTACACAATATACTAAGTGAAAGGCAATGTAGAAAGGTGTAAAGTGGAATATCAAAAATTCAATATGTGGGTAGGAATGGATCACAACTAGAGAGTTTTCTAATTAGTATATTTTTTGTGGATTTTTGTTTCTATTTTTAACTTTACAGTCACGTCAAGTTGTCATCATGTCAAAATAGCTTGTTATAATCAAAAGATATCTATGAACATTATAGAAACTAAAAAGCAAAAATTTATAATATACAAATGAAAAGTAATAAGAAATCAAAACATACTATGAGAGCAATATAGTTAACCAACCTATGAGAGTATTAAAAAAGAAATTAACTATATCAAAACTACAAAATAAGTTATATGATGGCTGTATTATCACCTTAGCCATCAATAACTATGTTGAATGTGAATGTATTAAATTATTTAATTAAAAGATGGAGTAAATGAATGGTTGAAAAAATAAGATACAATCTTATGTTACTTAGAGCAAACTCAATTTACCTCTAGGGATACACATAGAATAAAATTAAAGTGGTGAAATAATATATCCCATGCAAATAGAGGCCAAGAGAAAGTAGGAGTAGCCATAAATATTAGATAAATAGATTTTAAATAAGCAGTAAAAAAAGAGATGAACAAAGTAATTAGCTTATGATTCAGTAAGAGTAGATATGTGCATCTAATACTGGAGCACACAAATATACGAACCAAAGGTTAATAGAATTAAAGGAAGAAATAGGCTCTGATACAATAATAGTTGGGGACTTTAGCACCCTACTTTCAGCAGTGGACAAGTCATCCAGACAAAATTCAACAAAGACACAGCAGAATAAAATTGTACTCTAAAGCAAAAGAACCTAACAGACATGAAAAGAATATTATCCATCAGCTACTGAATACACATCTTTCTCATCAGAACCTGGAACATTCTCCAGGATACATGATATGATAGGCTGATAGACAACTTTCATCACATTTTTAAAAAAATTGAAATCATATTATCTTCTCTGACTACAGTGCACTAAACCTAGTAAACTTTGGAAATTACACAAGTGAATGAAAAATAAAAAACACTTTTGAACAACCAATGGATCAAAAAAAAGAAATCAAGGAAATTTTAAAAATTCTCAAAATAAATGAGGATGAAGACAATATACCAAAACTTATGGGTTATAGCAAAAGTTGTTCTAAGAGGGAGAAATTACAACAGTAGAACCATCCCGAAATTCAAAAGATCATTGCAAATTACTGTGAACAGCTATATGTCAACAAATTTGAGAATCTGAAAGAAATTAAAAAGTTCCAAGACACATACACCTTACCAATATTGAATCATAAAGAAATAGGAAATATGAACAGAGCAATACCAAATAATTAGATTGAATCAGTGACAAAATCCTTTTTATCGGAGAAAAGCCCAGGACTAGATGGTTTCCTGCTGAATTCTACTCAGCTTTTAAATAACTAATTACCATTTTGTCTTTAAGTTATTCCAAACAAATAAAAATAAAAATATATTGTGAGAGACCAGCATTACCCTGATACCAAAACCAGATAAGGACATAGCAGACAAAGAAAACTACAAGGCAACAAAAAATAATCCTTCAGACTCAGGACTATTGTGTCTTCAAACTACCAGTAATAGTGACGTGGCTGGCTATGCTTCTATTTAAGACTGTTGATCTCATGTCATTTCTTCAGACATCTTGCAAGATGACAATATTTAAACTGCCTATTATCCAGCCATCACAAAATTCAGCATTGTTTTATTTTACATTTTATTGTTTTCATATAGTAAAGCACAGACTCCAGTTTTGCGATTTGTCTTCTTAATATTTGTCTTTTCCTAAAGCAATCTTCTCTTGAAAGGTTCCTGTTTATTTTGTCACTCCTGTGTCTCACAATCTGACATTAATTCAAAAAATATTTAGTGAGCTTCTAGTAAAATATTGGGAATCTGTAAATAATTTTGAAAAGATTGAATGAATTTCCCTGAATGTTAATAATATTTCTAAGTTTATCTTAAGTAAAATAATAAAAACATAAATATTTGTTTCACTAATAGGCTTTATTCTTTTAGCAGGATTTTTGATACATTATTTCTATAAATTATATTTACAAAAACTTAATCTTTCCACAAACTTATTCTATCCAAAAACAATTTACTTTTATTTATAATTTGGCAATCAATTCATTAGTGACAAAGAGATTTAAAAATGAATAGTGCTTTAGAAAAAGAATTGCTGGTGATTACCTAAATGAAAACTGTTAAATAGAGCAGTTCCAACCTTCAGTTCAATGAATACTTCAAATTCTGATTCTTTTTAAAATAATGCATATAATATATTATAAATAAATTTCAAATATGTATATATATGTGTGTATACATCTATATCTCTTACATATATATGTATGTGCATATATATATATCATTACATGAAGGCCAAATTTTCTAAATATATAGCATGTTTTTTAATTACTTTTATTTCTATTTTGTGAAGTGTGAGGTTGAAATGACTTGGTTAATATCCAGATTTCCAGCAATCTCTTATTGTTTGTTATTTTATTAAAAGGCTAGTAAAAACACTTATGTCTCGACCTAATATCAGATTTAATAAAGGATGCTACTTTACAAAATCTAACCATCCCTTCTTTCTGTTAAATAAATAAAACCAAACTTGACCAAAAGCAATAATATAAAAATATGATGTCATGCCTTAATCTTGGTGATTTAGGAGGCTGAGACAGAAGGATTGCAAATTCAAGGCCAGTCTCAGCAACTTGGTGAGACTCAGTCTCAAAATACAAAATAAAAAGGGATGGGAATTTACTTCAGGGTTAGAATATCCATGGGTTCAATTCCCACTAATCAAAAAATTATACTAATTGTGAAATATTCCATATAAAATGTTAAGAGAAGTATAAAGTTAAGGATTTACTTTTAAATTAGAATATATTTATTATTTATTTTACTCTGCTGTGTCTTTGTTGAATTTTATTATTTATTATCAGGACAAAATTGCTTTAATTAACATGTTTAAATCGTTAAGGGTACTATAATATTGTTGAATTATTTTTAACAACTGTAATTTCTTCCTATATCATAGTGAATGGCTAATCCACTCGTGAATGAAAATGAAAATCACAATAAACACTGGTCATCTACATTCAAAATTAAGCAAAAGACTTTACAAAATAATATAATGTATCACATCAATGAAATATGCAATACTTTTGTAATGCGTTTGTATATTTTTAAATGATTTTTAAAAATGATTTTACAAATTTTGATTTGCTTACATGTTAGATTGCCAATGCAATAGTGCCTACTAGATATAAGGACTGAGACCTTTGACACCCTGAGCCCTTAAATAAACTTTCTTCTTTTCTACAATTGTTCTGGTCAGATCTTTAGTTACAATAGGGAAAAGGCTGACTAAAATGCCCAGTTTAGTTTTTAAATAAAAACTTTTCAGGTACTGTTAAAGAAAATATTTGAAATTGGTAGACACAACTGGTTCTTTACATTTTTATCAAAGCACCTCAAATTACATCAGCAATACAATAACTTTTAAACGTTTTAAATTGTTTTTCATATATAATAAATAGTAATATAATCCCATTATTAAGAGGAGTATTTAAAGTTAGTAGATAAATATTTAGGAAATATAGAGCACGCGTTTTATTAATCTTTGCCAGCCTTTGTTAGGAAAAAAAAACAACAGCTGGGCGGGTGGCTCACGCCTATAATCCCAGTGGCTTGGAAGCCTGAGCGACTCAGGGAGACCCTGTCTCTAAATAAAAATTTAAAACAAAAAAAGGTGTGAGGCTGGTGATGTGGCTCACTGCTTGAGTGCCCATGAGTTCAATCCCCAGTACCAACAAATGAAAACAAAACCAACAAACAAAATAGACAAAGCAGCAACAGATAGAAAACAGAAGTCATTGATGCTAATTTATCTATTCAGAGTAAGTACTTTTCAAGGTCCCATTATTCTCTGCCAAGAAAACTGATTAATCACAGTAAATTTAAGGAAGAGTTACTTAAAGAATTACTTAAGGGAACTATCCAAAATAAATAATATTAGGGATTTTAAGACATATTTTGGACTCTTGTAGAAATTCATGAAATATTTCTTTTGTGGAAAATCTTGGTAGTTAACAATTTTATCAGAATTTAATCTGAGTTTTTATAATCTTTAAGAATTATTTTTGATTTTTTCATTTTAAATTTATTTTTGTTATTGATATACACAAATTTTTGGTACAAATGTTTGATATTTCAGAACTTTTTTTCACTTTTCTGTCTTATTATGAATAATTTTTTAAATTTCTCAAGCTTTGCTTTGTATTTTTTGAGATTGTGACACATTATTCACTTATTCAAAGAATCTAAAACCAATGAATGAAAAGGAAAACTAAAACGTATTAACCATTCACTGTTCAGCCCATTGTTGCCTTCTTGTAATTACAAGTATCACAACTTGCCAGTAACCCATTTACTTACATGAATTAGTAAAGCTAATGCTGGTATGTTTATCATAAATTCAATCATAATATGATTACAAATTGATGCTTATACTTCCAATCTCTCTTGTAAGAACAGATTTGACTATGAATTATGAATTCATATTTCAATATAAAACTATTGAAAAGATTATCTCTTAAATGAACTATAACCACAAAAAAATACCATTCTTGGAAAACTGACTCACCTCATTAAAATTAAATTACAGAATTAGGGATTTCCTTAGTTCAAACTAATCTCATTTTTTTTAGTAAATTTTATACAGAAAGACACAATAAGCATATCTTTAATATTAAATAGAAGGCTTTAATTCATTTTTAGACATTCTAAGAATACTTTGCCTAAAATTTTGACTAAAAGGACCATATTGTTTCTAGTATTTTGTGTTATAGTAAAATATTTTGATATAAAGTTTTTCAAATGTTATTTCACCTGGAATCAAAACTTTCCAAGTGTATTTAATATTTCCAAATCACTATTCAAAATATTTCAATCAATTTGAGTTTCATCAGTCTTTTTAAATTTAATTAAACAATTGGATAAGAAATGTTGGTATCAATACTCCTAAATATCCTATTTAAACATATAGCTAGTTATTTTTTTTGATATGAGAAATACAAGTAGAATATTATCTGATGTATTCTATTCTAGATAATAAACTGAACTCTTGTTAACAATATTTAAATATTTCATTTACTACACGATTGGATTGTGTGAAAATGGCAAAAGTCATATTATATTCACTTATTGATTTTATAACATAATGCAAGAGGAAAATTACTTGCAAATATTATGGTCAAAAATTTCTCTCATCACTGTGAGCCTACACTTCTCTCATGAAGACATGGAGACTATTTCCCATATTTTGAACACTGGTGTCCTTGGGATACGCTTTCTCCAATGTACACTGTTTCAGTAAACTTTTTGTAGCTGTGACCAAAATAACTGACATGAACAATTTATAGGAGGAAAAGGTTTTTTGACTCATTGTTTAATTCTACTTGTCTACAGTTACCACGCATTTAATCTATATTGGTGAATTAATTCACTGATTAGGTGATATCTCTCATAATTTAATCACCCTGCAAATTCTTGAATCACCACACACATGATTTGGGGGGATACAATTCATATCTAAACAATAACATACATATGTAGTGACAGAAGTATCTTTGTGAGACTTTTGAGCCTCTCTGTGTTTTACAGAAACTTTTGTTTCCACCTTAGTCAATCTCCCAGTTAAATTGAGCCACATAAATAAGTTCAATAGGCACCAAGTGGAGCAAAGTAACTGTGCAGTTGAGCTTGGCTATGCAATAAAGAATTAACTTTATGCAAGAAAAGTTTGGTTTTGCCTCAGTTTCTCTAAGGCTTTGGTATCCCTCACCAGATATTCATATGCTTGTTTTCCTGAAGTCTTTAGTCATGCTAGATAGTTTCAATATTATTTATGATGGGAACTAGCTAGGCAAGCCATGGGACACCTGATTGATTTCTGGAAGAGCTGAAAGTAAAATTAGCCATGTAAACAACTCATCCAAGCCTATGCCACCACTGCCCCCCAAGAAAAATTCTAGGTTCTAGAGAGTTTCTTTGGCCATCAGTGCTCTGTGTGCATTGTCAATCACTGTTCCTTAGACATTGGGAGCTGCCAGTATGGCTCCATTGTGCAACAAATGAAAAGCTCTGTGCTTGTTGCCACATTTGTGTTTCTTCTTTTAGATGAATTTGACATGGATTCTTTCACTCTAGTAAACCATAAAGTGTGAGAAAAAAAAATCTTTCTGAGTGGGATGTTAGTGAGCTTTTTAATCCATCATTGAACCTTGGAGCATTCCTGAGCACTCCTGCAACTGCACTTGATACTAGAAATGAAGGTGGTTTGGGAATTCCTGGTCTTTTTACCAGTCAACACACAGAGACATGAGAAATGATAAATTGATGATTTAAGCCATTCAGTTTTGTTGATATTAGTCAATTTAGATAAAATTCCTTGATTTACAGTATTGTAATCAAATTATAAGGAAGTACCAGAGTGGCTGTAGAAGGATCCAGGAATCACTGAATATATGGTCCACAGTGTAGACTCACACTTCTTTGACTGACACGTTAATGTGGCAAATATCAGCTACAATATCTAATTTGGCTATATATTTAAAGTCATCATGTTATAGGTTTTTTTTTGCTTTACTTTTTCCATATGTGTGATACAATGTGTATATGAGCACATGTAGTTATGTATATGATTTCTTTTTGGCTAATTGAATGAAGATAAATGTATGTTGGAAATATATATGTGTGTGTGTATATACACACATATATATGTACACACATGTGTATCATAGGTCTTTAAAATTAAAAGCTATATAAAAGTGCTTAAAATAATAGAAATTTGTGTTAGGAAAAACAATAGATCTAATATATGATAATTGCTTTATTTGCAGTTGGGAAATTTGAAAATGTAGGAGTTAAATTATTTACCATAACTCATATAACTTCTTGGCAGAGGCAGGAACACAATCCAGTTCACCAGACGGTAAATTTGGCCACTATTTTCCATTCTGCAATCTTAACAAAATTTCATAACAAAATTTCATAGCAAAATTGAAAAATATATTTTCATCACTAACTTTCAAGAGAATTTTTTGTCACCAATAAAATGCTTTACAAAGTTAAAAGGAACACATGACAAAGTAGGTATCTGACAACCAAGGTTGAATATCTTATTACTGAATCTGCTACTACTGCTACAAGTCTGAGTTAATTTACTTGTTCTCAGTATATTTATTTGACATGCAACATACAAAAACCTTAATAACATCTACATCATGCTAATATTCTTGTTGAATATTATCAGAAAAGAAAACTCACATAAATAGGTTAAGTAACTCAAAATGATTGACAAACTTAAGATTATGATCAAAAGTTTTCCATCTGTGTTTAATATAAGAAAAGACCAACCATCTTGCATTTTTTACCCCTGCAAAGCTCTGTATGAGACACACATGCATTTCAATACTTGAGTCTCAATCTGTAAGGTTTAAAGGAGATCACATTTAGATGTAATCATTTTCATGTAAAATATATAAATAATTGACATTATTTTTTATGGCCTAAATCTTTAAAAAGAAATGATTCCATATCTTAGAGAACATTCAGATTGAAAATAGGTATTTTTCAAGGATAATTTACACATCTATTTTCCATTTGGTATAATTTTGGTTTTTTTTAACTTACCATTTAGTACCTAGCTAAACAGTTAACTGTTAATGTGGTTAATGTGTGCTTTATTTTTCATTTAACAGTGAATAGAATTTTATATTGCAACCAATAAATTCATTTGTTGTTACTTTTTAATTTATTTTTCATATGAGATATAGTTTACCATTAACATACAATTTACATTTGTTTTATCTCGATATTTTTCAAATTTTTCAAAATGAGATTCATTTTAAAGCTTTCTTCATAATGATTTCAAAATTAAGTGTTTTCTCTGAAATGTATTTGAAAGAGCATTTCTATATGTAATTGTGTATGTACCATAAGTTATTGTATATATCGATGATTTTCAATGTTATCACAAACCTAAAAAACTCAATGAAAATATTAAATACAAACTTTTGGTTAAGAAATAATTATTTATATAAAATTTATTTCAAATTATAAAATATTTTTAAAAGAGGTTGGACAAAAACTCAAAAAATTTAAGCTAAATATCTTTGTTTTATTAATCAAAAGAACCTGTAACTTTTATCAAACTAAATACCTATCTGTCATCACAGAGCTAGATCATGTTTCTGTCTCCCATTTGGTCGGCTGTGTTCATTAATTGAGTTCAAGCTCTGCTTTGAATATGACTCATGACCACCAGAATTCAGGTTGAGGTTTAATCCCCAACGTGGTAGCACTGGGAAGTGAAACAGTGGACAGTGATTAAGTCATGATGATATCCTCTAATAACTGAAAATAAAGCACTCATTAATCACTTAAATTAACTCTCTAAGTATTAAATGGTAAGCTAAAAAACAATAAAAATTGTACCAAGTAGAAAATTGTTGTATAAGTTATCCCTGAAAATTACATGTTATCAGCTTGAATGTTGTCTAAGATTTGGAATGAATACTTTTATCTCTTGGGAGTGAAATCTTGTTCCCTTGGAAATGGATTGGTTACCATGAGAGCAGACTGCTATAGAGCATATCTTGCTTCTTTGGTTGCCCTCTTGCTTGCTGTCTTGCCATATGACCCCTCTTTCTCACTCTCCTGCCCTGTGATTCTACCCACTATGAGTCCTCACAGGATGCCAATGCCAGCATCATGTTGTTTAAGCTTTTCAGCCTTTAGCACCATGAGCTAAATAAATCTCTTTTTCTGCATTATGCAGCATCATTTTTTTTAATATCAATGCAAAGTGGGCTAAGAT
Source organism: Geosciurus inauris (assembly GCA_004024805.1). Classification (NCBI taxonomy): domain Eukaryota; kingdom Metazoa; phylum Chordata; class Mammalia; order Rodentia; family Sciuridae; genus Geosciurus; species Geosciurus inauris. The sequence continues at coordinate 28,797 of PVHX01019682.1, forward strand.
ATTTAGAAATGTAATCATCAATACTTGTAACAAGTGTCATTTCCTGGTGTGTACTTTTTGTTTTTTCTCTATATTACAAATGTGTATTTTATACATAGTCATATGCGTATGCTTTTATTTAATATATTTAAACATTATATGTAAAATGTTAGACTATGTATTGAGTATATTTTATATGTAATATGTACATATTCATATTATATTTTATAATACTGAAATGTACATATTACATTAAATCATGTAATATTGATATATTTAGTCAATATATGCATATTTACCAGTTGGGAGATGGAGAGATAAAGATTACATTTGACTTGCATAATAACCTGTGAATTATCTGTGGATGAAAATGGAGCCAACATGTGTACCTGTGATTCTAGACCACTGGCAAGACTTGCCCTGAATTTTTAGATGAGCAAGAAATCAGTGTTTATTTCTTTAAGTCTGTAATGATCTGGATACTTTTCTTATTACAACATGGCCTCTAATTACTAATATGTAAAGTGGCATGGAAAGATATTTATTTTGAAAATGATAATCCAAAATATTAAAATATGTGATATTAGTTTAGTATCTGATTTTTCATGGCAAACAGCATGATTTTGGAGGATGAAAAGAAGTTGTTCATGTTAATCACTAAGAAAATATTTAGTATATGTACTGTCTACAGTAACTTGTAGAATACATCAATTTCTACTTAGTCTGTAGCTCTAAGAAAAAAAATTAGAAAAAGTTGATACATTACTGAATATTGACTGTAGCTTGCTGTGTTGAGCTTGATTCTATAAGAAAGAGATTAATTCAGTCAGAAATTAACCAGTTTTCAAGCAGAGATGAAAGTAAGTTACATCTGTGTGTTGAAAGTCTTTCAGAGTAAAAGAATCTATGTTCCGGGTCTAGACAATGGGAAATATTGTTAGGAAAGGTTATGAGCAAGCAAAGAAGATCCATCACAAGTTCCCTGAAAACTAGGGCCACCCCAGCCTTAAGGCAAATCTCTGATTAAGTATGTTGACATCCCACACAGACTGTTGTCACACATGGCTCAATATTTTCTATTAAATTAAGAAAAGAAATATGGCAATAAAACCAAGAAGGAAAGAACACTTAAAACGTGACCCCCAAGGAAAAATATATATGCTGCTAGTAAAACACATCAATCAGAAAACAAAAATAACAAAAAGCCCAAACTAATAAATGGTTTAAAATTTACAAGAGATTTGTAAAGCTAGTTCAGAGTCTCTTTATGTCCTTCAAAGAACTTTCCCAATGTCAACACTTTATACAGCCAGGGTACATTTTTCAAAGCTCATAATTTAATATTGTATACACTATGAACTAAACTAACACTGTACTCAATTACTCTGCCTCCTCCACTGATTATCCCTCCTTCTTTTTTTCTGTCCCAGAATCCAATCCAGAATACAACATTAAATTTAGTCATGCTTCCTTTGTCAACTCTTATTTATGACAACTTCTCAATCTTTCCATGTTTTTCATGCACTGTACACTTTTAATATAAATACTGAGTAAAGTGATTTTATGGAATTCTTTTAAGATTGACATTTTCTCATGATGATACTGGGGTGCTATTTTGGGGAAAGTATCATATCTTTAAATCTAATGGGCACATGACATCAACATAACTCATCATAGACTCATTCTATTATGAGTAAGGGAGTGTCTGCCAAGTTTCTGCATATCGGGTCACTCATTTTTTTCCGTTCCAAACTCTAATTCATGAGAGAAAGTAATTAAATCCAAGTCACACGTAAGGAGAGGAAGTTAAAATTCATCTCCTGGAAGAAAGAGTATCAAATAATTTGGGGTTCTATGTTAAAGCCGTCTTGCTAATTAATAAATATTTGGGATAGATAATGTGAAATCATGCAAATACCCTGTTTCTAGAAGTCTAACGTGTAGATTTGGCAATCATCAGTGGATCTTAGCTTAGGAGTGATTCATCCGGTGTCCTAATGCTGATTTTCCATTTCCGTCATTCTTTCTGCTTTTATATTTTATTTTATTTTACTTTTCCAACTATAAAGATTTGTACCTTGCAATTCATTTATATCAGTATGGATTCATGAGTATATATTTTACTCTTTCCACTATTGTGTATTACTACAGACATTGTTTGCTCAAATTGTGCCAGCTTTTCAGCAGGGAGCTCTTGCACTTTACTGGTGTCTTTCTCACATTCGTCCTTCTTCCCTCCCTCCCACCTCCCTACTCTCTCTCTCTCTCTTTCTCTCTTTCTTTCTTTCTTTTTTCCTTTCTTTCTTTCTTTCTTCTTTGGAGACACTCTAAACTTACCTTGCATATTTGCCATCCTTAGCTCTAGATTGGTTATTTCTCTAGGAAAACCTAGCTTTTTTCTTTGGAGAACAGCATTTTAAAATGAAGATGTGTACACTTATTATTGTCATTGCTGTTGAGTTGTCCTACTTTTTCAGCCTTTTAGTGAGTGGATCTAGAAAACATAAATATGTAAACTATTTCATGTACACACACACATACACACACAAATGTAATTCTTTCTTCTTTCTTTCCTTATGTTTGTATTTAGATATGAATTATCCCACAAAAGCTCATTGTAGGACAATGCAACAAAGTTTAGAGGTGAAATGATTGTGTTATGAGAGCTTTAACCTAATCAACACACTAATTTTTCTCATAGAGATTGACTGGTTAGTAAATGTAGGCAGGTAGGGTGTGGCTGAAGGAGGTGGGTTATTGAGGACATGCCTTTGGTAGATATGTTTTGTGAGCTAAGCTTAGGCTCTCTCCCTCTCTGCTTCCTGATTCATGTCCTGAGCTGCTTTCCTCTGCCACTCTCTTCCACCATGGTGTTCTACCTCATCTTGAGCCCAGAGTAATGGAGTTCGCCATCTATGGACTGAGAACTCTAAAACTGTGATCCCTAAATAAACTTTTCCTCCTCTAATTGTTCTTGTCAGGTCTTTTGGTAACACCAGCAAAAAAAGCTGAAAAAGCTGATTAAAACACCTTCTTCCCTTCTTTCTGTCCTTCCTTCTTTTTACCTTCCTTCCTAAATTAATTCTTAATGAAATCAACTATAATCAACTATAATACTGGTAAGGATTCAGGGAAAATGCAACACTGATATATTCTTGGTGGGAATATAGTTTAGAATAACCACCATGGAAATCACATGGAGATTCCTCAAAAAATGGAAAGTAAACTACCATATAATCTAGATATAGAACTTCTCAGTATATAAAGGAATTTAAATCAGCATACTACATAGATACCTGCATATCCATGCTTATTAAAGCACAATTCACAATAGCCAAGATATGGAATTAACCTAGGTGCTTAACAGTGGATAAAGAAATATGGTTTACATATGCAATAAAGTATTATTCAGGCATAAAGAGAAACAAAATCTTATCATTTGCAGGAAATGGATGAAATAAAAGAATGTTAAAAGAAATAAAGCAGACACATAAAGTTACATCTCACATGTTTTTCCACATTTATGGAATCAATGGGGAAAAATACAACATGAAGGTAGCAGGGAAAGAGGAAAAGAAGAGGAAAGAAGAGTGAGGAAAGGGGAAATGATAGTAGGGGGGTACATATGATCAAGGTATGTTACTGACATGTACAAATATGTCACAATGTAGCTTTTTTTTTTTTTTGGCACTGGGGATTGAACTCAGGGGCACTCGACCACTGAGCCACATCCCCAGCCCTATTTTGTGTTTATGTAGAGACAGGGTCTCACTGAGTTGCTTGGTGCCTGGCCATTGCTGAGGCTGGCTTTGAACTCGTGATTCTCCTGTCTCAGCCTTCCTAAGTGCTGAGATTACAGGCTTGAACCACCGCGCCCAGCTACAATGTAGCCCATTATATTGTATCATTATAATGCACTAATCAAATATGTAATCTGTTTTAACACAGCATATTCTAGCTTTACCCCTTGCTTATTATAATTGTTTTCTTTGATATTGAGAAACCTGATTCCTATTATCTATCTATATCTCTATCTATCTATCTAAATCTCTGGGGTTTCTTTGGGGAGGGGGGCAAGTTTTGGTTTGGATATGGCTTGTCTCTCAAAAGGTATATGTCCTAGAGGCTTAATTCTCAGTGTGGCAATGTTTAAGTGGTGAAACTTTAAGAGGTGTGCCCTACTAGGATGTTATTAGTTCTCTGTGGTAAACTCAGAAGGGATTAATGTTGATCTTGTGGGCTTAATTCTTTTTTTTTTTTTTTTTTTTTGGTACCAGGAATTGAACTCAGGGGCACTCGGGCACTGAGCCACATACCCAGCTCTATTTTGTGTTTTATGTAGAGACAGGGTTTCATTAAGTTGCTTAGCGTCTCGCCATTGCTGAGGCTGGTTTTGAACTCTCGATTCTCCTGTCTCAGCCTCCCTAACTGCTGGGATTACAAGCGTGAGCCACCGCGCCCGGCTCTTAATTCATTCTCGAATTAGCAGGTTGCTATAAAAAGGACAAGAGTGGTCCCTCCTCAGTCTCTGGCTTCCTGTCTTGCCATCTGATTTCTCCCTTTCACAGGTCCTCCCACCATGACACCATCTGACATTGTGTGACAAAGCCAAGGAAACACTTATCAGAGGCCAAAGAGAAGGAGCCATCTGATCTTGGACCTTCAGCCTATGAAAATATTAACTAAATAAACTATTTTATTCATAAAATATTTAGCAACGGTGTTTTGCTATATCAACAGAAAATAAACCAATACAATATGTAACAATATATTTGTACATATTTGTTAAAACCCATTATCCATATAGTTTTAGATCTGGTAACCAATACCACTTCGCACAAGTTTATTAATTAGGGTACAGTTTTTTATTATTATTATTATTTTTTTTTATTTAAATGCGTTTCAAGTCATAGTACATAAACAGAGCTCAGTTTTTCCATTTCTCTGGTTGCAAATCATAAAGAGTCACACTATTTGTGTCTTCATACATGCACCAGGGGTAGTAATGACCCATTCGATCAATCATCATTACTATTCCCATTTCCCTTTCCTTCCTCCCCCCTCCCCCCTGCTGCAT